>WUQG02167104.1:5696-23111 GCA_011317285.2 Androctonus mauritanicus
TGCATAACCTTCATATTATACCCTGTTTATACTACCAATTCAAGTCGTAGAACTTGTTTAATTTCATAAATGTGAACGGAATATGAATAGCCAAACTCGTTTATAAACGTCACACACTAGTGCATACCGATTTAGGCTGAACGAAGAAAGTCTATAGGGTTCAAACTGAAACTCATTCCTGAGTGGACTTTGATTCTGGGCGAAAAGGGAAGTGCCGCCATTATTTTTTCTCTGTTTTGGAAGTTAAATTGCTTGATGAGAACTTGTAAATAGCATTTTAATGAAAATTTTATTCTAATTTTATATATATTTACTTATAGTTAACATATTTAAAGCTTTAATTATAATTTAAGGTAATTTTATTCCTTCGAAAGAAATGGAGGAAAGCGATAGCCCCACGTGTATCCCTCAGAAGAATCGGAAGTATATTATTCAACACCAGAGGTCATTGTGTAATGTAAACAGATTAAACAATATTTTAATATGAACGAAGTCTTCCCTAGAACTGGTTAAATTTTGGACGCGATCATTTACAAACTAGTTTATATTGCATAGTGTAAACAGGGTATTAGGGTTTTTCTTTTGAATTATTGAATTGTAATTATATTGCTAAAATTGTATCGAAATAGAATAGGTAGTTTTAGTTATGCCGCCGAATCTCGCAAGAGATAATTTGGTGGTGGTTGCATTTAAGAGAAATTCCGGTTGATGAAATCATAAGTTGGCCATCCGGCAACAAATCTCAGCGAACATAGTGAAATTAAGTTCCAAATAAAATCAATCAGAGTCAATTTACAATTGACTCTGATGGAGTACATCAGAGTCAATTGTAAATTGATAACTTGGAGAATCGGAAATTGCGATCTTATATAAATTTATCGAATTATGACATCAGTGTCATGATTCAATCAATAGAATACGGCAGTTATTTGCAGAACATTTGTGTAAGGAATAATCTCCTTTTTTTTTAAATATCATACATAGCAGCGGCAATATCTCGTATTATAATACTTTTATATTATACAATAGACCCTCGTATAACACAGTACTCATATAAGGCGACGAAAAAATTGTGGTAGTGTTCATATAAATTGGTAAATAAATTTGGCATCTTTATTCTCTAATTGGAATTATCATCTGAAATCTCTTTCTAATTTCGTTTTATTCGAAAAACAAGTATTTCAATTAAAAAAAAATTAAACTAAATATATAAAAATCTAATATAAATAGCAAATATTAAAAAATAAAAGTTATTTGCATAATTATCTGATGAGACCATGGAGACCAAAAGGTCTGCTATTTCCGCTTTGTGACCGCTATTTTGTTTTTCTTGTTAGTAATAGAGGACGAAATGTCTTCGACTAATAACAGAAATTACTTCATCTATTATCAGGACCACAACTATACTTTTGGAGACACTAGGCGCAACATCATTATGAGGCCCCAAAATAACAAATCCATTTCAATTTCAATTATGAATTTGATATTTAAAAATAAATACTTTATTTTGCCACTATAACTGGGCTGTTTTCTATATTATTGTTTATGAGGAGTAAGGTTTTTAAAATATGGCCTCATAGAGAATGAGGTCCCAGCTTGGACTTAATGTGCCTTATGTTAAATGCGGCCCTGTCTATTATTAACCGCTTCAGTCCGAATATCTCATTATATAATACGTATTTGTAACAATGCCGTAATGCCGTATTTATGAATGTCTAACATTTATTAATTGCAATTACTGATCAAATTTGTCGATATTTTGATATTTGATTCGTGTAATATAATCTTTGTGGCTCGTATAATACGGATTCAAATAACACGAAACATATCCCTCCTGTTATATAGGAGTCAACTTAGATTATTTTCATTCTTCTGGTTCTAGGAATAAATGTAAGGGATAGAATTGGTTAGCTTCATTTCCTAACTAGTTATGTTGAAATGACAAATGCCATTTTTTTAAACAAGTGCAATAGTTCTAGAAAGAAATGATCTTCTACTTTGCATTTTTTGTCTGCTATTTTTTGAAATGATTAAAAATAATGATTAAAATTTTATCAAAATATATTTCAATGGAAGACTGCTCTATTGAATTCGTAAAAAAAAATTATTGACTAAATTCAATAGAAATAATTAGTTATAGAAATTTGAATTTTCGCCACCAATTTTAAATGATTTAAGTTACATGGTTACAATGTACGGAAGTTAGTGGCGTACCCAGAATCTTTGGGCGGGATTTTTTTGGTTCCCTCTCCAAAAAACACATCTGTTTTAAGTTTCAACACACATTTTATTTTACATTTTCTTAAATAATTTTTAAAAACTGAAAATTTTACAAAAATTTTTATACAAATATCTGGTGAACAGTAATGATATTCCATACTCTTAGATCCCATTCAGCTTCATGCCCAGGGCGGACCGCCTCCTCTGGATAGCTACTGATGGAGATTATTTTTAATACCTGAATTTATTTATATTATGAACACTACTAATTAGTTTATATATTTTTAATGAGAGGGTCACAAACAGGTGTGATCATATTGTATAAGACTCACTTTTCTTCGGAAAATAGTCTAAAAATAACAAAATTATATACTACTAGTTCTTTTTTCAAGTATCAACAAAATTGAAAATATGAATATTAATTGCAATAAATAAATGCTGAACGTTCATAAATATGACGTTCAAATCATGTACGCAACTATACAATACAGTACTGTCGAGTTCATATCACACACATCGTTACAAAATGGAAAAAAATAAAGATGTAGACCAAAAGAGAAAGTAGCACTCTCTATTGCCGCCATGATTTCATCAGAACATTATGTAAATTACTTTCATCCCTGGATTATGCCTAAGATTGAAAACACATGAATTTTTCGCTCACTCAGTAGCAGCGTTAGCTCGTCATTGTTATCCAATTGTATCAATATGGACATTCAAGCGACAACAATTGCTGCCTACCCTTAGTGTTTTGTTAACGGTACTCTACTATGTGAAAAGTGGAAATAGCTAAGCGGAGCGAAACAAGTCCTGCAACAAGCTGCTCACTCATGCCTTATGGATCAATCGATTGTGGAAGATATGGATCGAAAAGCCCGGGCTCATTGAATAAATTTTCCAAAGATGTGAAACCCGAGAATCAAATCTCGGTCCTCCAAGATGGAAAACCGAAATGCCAATCTGATTCGAGCGTTTTATCGCCTTATACATATTCTTATTCCATTATTTAGACTGGGTTCAAATGGCGCTGTTTTTTTAGGCTGCGATGTACACCCGTACTCTCATTCCATTATTTAAAACTGCGTTCAGACTGCTATTTTTGAAGTGGCAATAATTTTACTGGCTGATTTAAATATATAATTTGGAACGAGGAAATCCGAATTTTACCTATGTCAGAAAAATAATTTTTTACAGATACAAGAATAATATATTCATGAAGATTCATATAGTAGGTTAAACGAAAATATCATATTGTACGACAAAAAACCAATTTTTATTAAAATGAAAATTTATCTCGATGTATGCATGCCGAATGGCTCGCGGCGACATATATACAATTGGGAACGTTTGTCAGACTCGGTTACCAAGTCCTTAAAAAAAGATTTAATTCATCTATAAAAGCTATCTACTCATATATCGATGATCGATTTTAAAGGCTATTCTTTCATATCTTTAGATGAATACCGTTTAAATATAAACTATTGTTTTATTAACTTTATTTAACATTTCTGTATTTAAATTTCATTGCTGAGAATATAGCTTGTTTTTATCGTTATTTGTATGGGAAGTAAATTCCCGCTCTATGAACTTTTCCTTTTTTCTTAAGTGGTTTTATGCCGATTTTCATTCGATGGCTGAATATTTCCGTGCCTAACAACAGCCGTCAGGTGGAGGATGGAGTTCAATGAGCCAGAACTGGACTCTCTCTGAAAAACTGAAGAGATGGATCTCGGAAATTGAACCCAGATCCTCCAGTGAGGAATAACACATTTCTACCGTGGAAATCCGGACGACGAGGTTTTCTTTACGAGAGCTTGAAATAAAGTATTTCGTGCAATTGGAAACTACTTTTCTTATAATTGTATCAATTTTATGCATGTCATTTAAGAATATTTTCCAGTATACTATATATTAAGCGTGGTCAAACAGGTTATGACGGCGAGATGCTGCTGAAATTAATATAGATATAACCGTCTATTAGACTATTGTCATTAACTATCGAAAAGAGGCAATAAAAATAAGTAAAAATTTAAACTGAATACAACACATAATTTTATTTATACAAACTTCTTTAAACAATAATATACAAATATTGGCTTAAATATATTTTACAAAATAATAGGTTCTAAATGGAATATAAAATTATATGTAAATAGCATAAAGGAATTTATGCTATTTATAATCAAATCAATGCACAAAAAAATGAACCGTAATAGATACTTTTTTAATGTGCTTCCGAAGAATGACATTGCATAATTACAGTAAGTTCTTCATATTGTCGTTCATAAGCACTTATTGAGAGTCACAAACATGATGTCAAATGCCTGTCTGTCGAGAGATCGTGGTTTTATCTTAATGGCATTTAGTGAAGAAGATTCTGATTCCCACAGATAAGTGGAACAAAAAATAAAATAAATCGCAACTCTTGACATACGTGGATATTTTTCCTTATAAAGTAGGTTCCAAAACATTATCGGAACGTGCATTAGTGTTATTATGCAAGAGGCAAAATTTAATTTTGGATTGTTATGATACAAGAGAACGATACTTAAAAACATACCCACCAAAAGCTTGTCTATTATTAAATTTTTCAAGATTATATTGAATGCAGGTTTTGACGAGTCATTCATATTATTTCACTTCTCTGATATGCGATAAGTTTATTCCTACTTCCATCATAGCAGTCCGTATATGTAATTCATTAGGTTACAATGTGTCAATAAGATTTTCAATCTTACGAATTGGATTGGATAAAATTTATTTCTAACGGATCATGGTCGATTATAAATGGATGCAATGCACGGTCCGATTCTTGGCCATCTCTGCTGTATATATAGGATGTTCCTAAAGGGTTTGGCAAAATTTGAATCACAGATGCTACTCATCAAAACAAAGCAAAAAGTCCGTATAAACATTGGTCCAGAAATGTTTCCTTTTCGAAATAACACAAGGCTAAAAATATATTCGTATATGTAATCTCGCAAGAAGATAAAAATCATAGATTATTTCCATCCATCCAATCACACATTACTGTCTTGGTTAATTTTCAATGTTATGATTAATATACAGTTCGTTGTTACATTGTGTGTGTGTGTGTGTGTGTGTGTGTGTAAAAATATTTTTGAAATGTGATTTGCAAATCACAATTTACTAGCAATTGCACAATTTAATCTAATAGGTATTAGTCTCATGACAGCTATCATGAGACTAATAAGCTGATTAAATTGCATGCTTTTGCATCCTGTTATCTCTAAAAGAAAATATTTCTGAACCCATGTTTATATGGACTTTTTACTTTGTTTTGATGAATAGCATCTGTAATTTAAATATGACCAAATCCCTTCTAGGAAAACTCGATATATCATATCTTAGTACAAGAGATCATAAAGAAATGAATAGTCACTTTGTATACCACTGATTATATGGCAACCGATATTACTAACATTTTGCGATCTCATTTGAAAAACCACTGTAAAAGTTGCATCAGTTCGGCGATAAGTATCACTGAAATAAAAACAATTCTATTTTGATTTTGTTATCAACATAATACTGAATACCAACGTACAGTTATTCGGATGAAACATGAACTTAAGCAATCATGCTGTTTGATTACATCAATGAACATTGAATGATTGTGTGAAAATATTTTTAAACTCAAAATACCAAAACAATGTACACAACACTTAAAATAATGATTACAAATATATAAGTTATATATATAAGCTATAAAAAAAAAAGTAATGCAATACTGTAATTGGCATTTATAAGATTCGACAATCTCTTCATCTCTAACAGTAAGTGCAGCATTATCCATATTATTGTACCATATTTAAAAATGGAACAAAAAATATAAAAACAATTATTTCAACATATAGTCTATTAATGAATACATTACTGAATTTTATGCACATACATTGCTTATGCTATATATATATATATATCAGTGCCAGATCTATATCACACGCACATTCATTATCACATTGATCATTTTTAATGTTGCCTCAGGTGACAAAATATCTGGGCGCTGATATATATATATATCAGCGAGCCAGACCTAGAGTGAGGCGAGCGAGGCAGTCGCGTAGGGCGAAAATTATGAGGAGCGAAAATGCAGTTGCAATTTCACATATAAGCCTAATTATATTTATCTTGACATTATTTTGTGCTCTGGAGTCAATTTACAAAGACCTAATGGTGTATTTTTCTAACGGATAATATTTATCAAGGAACAGAGAAATCAGTGTGAACTAAATTATTATTTACATGATTGAATGACAATGTGTTTTAAACAAAATGAATATTTATATTTCCTCCGCATTTTCCCGCATTGGCATGTCGCAATCAGGGTATCATAATCGTAAATATGCTTTATATATTATAATTATTTTTAACATAGATACCACTTTATTTTCATTAAAAACTGTGTATAAGCCCAGTCTAGATTTACTGTTTCGCAACCCAACAAGAATTTTTAGAAATTTCTCAGTGATTATGTACCTTACACTTGATTTGACATCATTAGATTTCCAGTTCCAAAGTATTAAATATGTTTGTGCATTAATGCGCATGAGTGAAGAGAAGGGGGGCGCCAATTTTTAATGTTGGCTCAGGTGAAAAAATATCTAGATCTGACGCTGATATATACTGTATATTTGTATACTCCATAAGAAATACGTATTCTTAAATTGTTCAACTAGGCTCTTATCATCTCTTCTCTACATCCTCTAGTGACTTGTCCACTTTCTCTGGGTACGATTCTTTTTACCTATACTACCCTTTCCTACTCACTTCTCACTTCATTCTTCAATAGAGTCAAACCAACGAGTAAACCCTCTATATTCTTTCATTGTGTGCATATATTCTTAAATTATCAAGGAATTAGAGAAATTTCAATATATTACTTTTATATCTTTTTTCCACGTATCTGTTGAAATATATGCTTATTGTTGTTATATTTAATGTTCTATTGTTTTTTATCATTTTGAATTTAATAACTATAATGTATATATTCTAAAACTCCTCGGTGCAATCAATCAGCATAATTATATGCATTTATAGTTCATCCATGAAACGCCCGGATATCTGTGGTATGTTTATTGCGATTTCCGATTAGCGCCGAATATCATTTTTCTTATAATGCAGCGGTTATCTTTTTTTCAATCACTGAGCATATTAAATTTTTCTTACTTACTTTTTGTTAACCAAATTATCTGTAGACCAAATAATATTGGAAGCTGGCAAATTTTAAACATTTAAACAATAAAATTTATCATAGACACAGATGCTGATCTGTGCAATACATCCACGGACCATTGATGGTTGTCAAACTATACACTGAGAAACACTGCTATAAAGAATCCCAGTATGTCTGTTTATTTCTGTCATGGCTGAAAAAACTAGTAATTTTTTTTATTTTCATTCATTTCATTTTTCCTTTAGAACATGGATAACTTATATGAAATCGGATGTAAACCAAATTTACATTACTGGAAATCCAAATACTCAATGTTTATTAATTAATTATTCTAATCTAAAACAAGATGTAGTAATAATTTTTATGAAGTGATTAATTTGTTTTAATTTATATAAGAAAAGTATTCTGACAAAATTTTATTACTTCTATCAAATATTTTGAAATAAAATGTTTAATACAGAAAATAAATATAAACAGCATCCTTTAAAATATGTTAAACAATCACTAATTCGAAGTAAATTTGTTCATAATAAAAATTTTTAAATGGATATCTTATTGTATCCATTCGTAAGTTTATATATTGCTGTGATCACTTGATAACTAGTTTGCTTTTATTGATTTAAAAAAAAAGCAGAGAATTTTTGCCTTTCAAATTGAATTACCATAATTACTATAATTTTGATTAATAATGATATATTTAATAGTTTGAAAATTCCGCTAATTATTATTTTTTACAATATCATATATATATATATATATAAACGTTTAAGAAATCATGCTATGCAAACTAAGATGAAATAATTTTAAGAAAGGAATAAATTATAATATTGCCCCTTATAAAAAAAAAGTCATTGCATTATTTATTTACTTCGCTAACAAACATGTAAATCATCATAATCTAATATTTTACTAATTCATTCTAAGAACAATTTTCTTCTTCTCAGAACGACTTTCAGAGTGCAGTCTCATTTTTCTCTATAGATACATTTTTTGCATAAGATGATTTTCTTCTCAGGAACAAAACGAGGATAAGATTTTGCTTTGGTCATTCATTGCCAGGGGATTCAAGCCAAAATGGCAATAGCCACTGTTACCCAGGAAACTATATTTCTAAAATTGATTTATTCAAGGTCATTCTGTTGGCATGCCATAAATGCGTCACTTTCCGTGAATCAATATCGTGACCATCCCAATAGTTAAACTGTAACAAATATAGCAAAAAAAAAAATTAAAACAGTGTAACAAAAACTCAAATGCTAGCACCTATTTTTGTCATGTAAAATCGGTTTTTCTCAAGTTAAGAAATCGGATCAAATATCGCTGTGATGATCTTGTTAAGCAATGCGCTTCACAACATAAAGGATAAATAATGTAGCTCAATATATCACTCAACACTTATGAAGGTTTTATAATCACCATTTGACGTATGAATGACAGTTTTATACACGAAGTATCATATAATACCGCACAGTCTGAATAGTATCTTAGTTTATTTCGATAAAACTGAATTAGTTGGAGAATTTAAATTTAGTTATTATTATAAAGATGGAAGACTGCGTTTTAACTTAAAATAATTATGGAATTAAAGAAGGTAACGATACAAGATATACGTGTGAATATATGAATGGAAGGACTATTTATCTGGACTAATTCCACAATCTGTCAAGTTCAAATTAAAATTGCAAATATTTCTAATTATAGAATTAATTTTGCTGTACTCTATTAATTCCTTCATTTATAATATTCAAACCCTCAACCTTCATGTATTCGTCATTACATTGCATTATCCCGAATTAAAATTTTGAATTTCTAGTTTTTTTTTTTTTTTTATAGAATTTTATACAAATACGTCTTTTTATATGCAAATTGAGTTGTATCAAAATCAAAAATGTTTAAAATTATAGGAAACTACAATTTAAAATTTCGTTACCAAATTCTACAAAATAGTAATCAGCATATGCTGAAAATCAATAGGCAATCTTGATGATTTGCTAAGAGCCTTAATAGAAGACGCGCAGGTGCCTTTACTAATCATTATTCGATCGATGAAACTCCATCTGTTCTCCGCGCAACTCATGACGTCACAATTATAATCCATACAACATATTGCGTCATCAAATTGAGCAGTATTCTAGGTTTAGTTCAACAGCTTAGAAAAAGTGACATTACAAACTGCGTACCAACCATTCACGTGGAGTTTATCATTTCTTTTTTTTTCTGAAAATCAATGCAATAAAATATGAAAGTTTTCCTCCAAAAGAATACAGAAATGCAACAAATAATATTTGGAATAGTTCATCAGAGATATTATTATTATTTTACCGAGATTTCTATTCTCACGTAAATGTTTATTTTCTAAAAAAAATATATGACGAAAATGAGATAAATTAATAAAATCCATGTTCCATCTGGCAATTTTTTTTTCTTTTACAAAAGCTAGGAACTCAAATCGCTATTTTACTGCATTGGAGTTTCCTAGGAGAGGAAAGAATAACAACACGCAATGTGGATAACCTTGACATTTGTAAAGAAAAAAAAATCTATAATTGTACTATAAAGTGGAAGATTCAATTAAACGTATTCTTACGTGATAACAATAGCATCCGGAAATTCGGTTCTGTTTGGAGAGAATACATATGTTTGTTATTAAGATGAAAACGGATGTTCATCTCTCTCTCTTTTTTTACAAAATTGCAGATTCAAATATTAGTGACTTATTTAATGATAATCTGTTGGCAGTTAAATTAAATAATAAATCAATTACATCATACTAATAAACTAAAGATATTCCAATTTTGCTGTGATTAATTGGAAAAGCAATGTTCTCAGAAATAAAAATAAACTTTGAATAGAATTTTTGAAGAAATATTATTTGGAAATAAAATTAATTTTACAAAATTACAATTATTAACTATATTTGGCACCACCTATACATTATAAAATTTTTTTGGCCAGAAGTTTTAAAAATAAGCAGATATTCTTTTTTATAAGAAAAGAAATAAACTGTGGGAAGGATATTTTAATTTAATATATTTATATATATACATACATACACATACATATTTGTTAAGTTTTAATTTTAATAGGAACATAATAATAAAATATTTGGAAAAACATAAAAAATAAAAATTGAAGTGCAATTCTAATTTAAATAATTTACTTCATTCAAAATATGAAACTTTCTAATTAATGGTTTCAAAGCTAGAATTATTATTATTGAATTCTCTTTTTTTTAAGTTTTATTTTTAGATTATTACAAATATACAACAGATTTTTAGCTTTAGATTGAAAATATTTTTTAAGAACTTTTAATGATGACAATTTCTCAAAACCAGTAAAGATTGCTCCAGTATTCAAATTAATGCATAAATTATTAAATTATTTATTCTTATAGCACAATTATTCAGATACAGAATATATTAAAAGTAAATATTATAAATATAGTAATTTACAGCAGAAAATTTTTTATACAATTTAGAGAATAGCACACAGCTATCTACAAAATATACAAAAATTTCAAAGTTCATATTTGAAATTATTATTGTATATAGAAAATCTTTTAAATCCACATACATACCATGTTTAAAAACAGCATTAAAATATTTATAAAATATTTACAAAAAAAAAAATACTGATCACTGTTACATTATTTGAAAAATCACAAATAATTATTTACTCTAAGAATATATACAAATTTTATATTTGTAATAAAATCTTTTCTTCATTGATGCTTGATTCTTGTTGCTTATAATATACATATACTTCAAAATGTCAATTTCTAGAATTTGTAAATAAAAAACACTTAAAAAAAATAAAATAGTAAAAACATTGAGCATATTTTTCTTTTAAAAAGAGATAATATAATCAGATATAAGATTACTGCCAATATAACTAACAAACTTTATTAAATGCTCATAATTGGTCAATCAATTTTCTAGTAATTGTTGGTCTGATATCTTTTTAATCTAGACAAAATTATTATAGAAAAATAAACTTGTATCATTTATATTTGTTTGAGATTTTATCAATCTTTGGTCCTCTAAAAATAATGGAAAATTTATAGTTGGTTGAATTGCTAATAGAGTATCAGAAACACAAAAGATTGTTATTTAATTAATCTGGTAAATCAAATAATCTGGCAAAATTTAGGAACCAAAAATATCAGAAAACTGATTGCCAGTTTGTTTAGTAAAGAATATTTCAATGCATATATTCAAATCAATGCACTAAAAATTAAAATAACAAAAATTGAAACTTATTATGGATGCAATCATCATACAATAATATACAGAATGACTATTTTGCAATTTATAAAATACTTATTTTATAAATTAAAAATATTTTTACATTTGGAATTGCTTACATAATATAGAAACCATCAAGATTTATTATAAAAGAATAATTTTTCATATGATAATATTCATAGATTAGAATGATTTCTTAAGTTTTCAATAATTAACTTCAACTAAAAAAAAATGAATTAATTAGACATCATATAAAATGATATCAAATGGATAAACAGACTTTAATTATACCTTTTTGCTTTTAATCTTAACAGCATTATCAACATTAGAATTAGCAACACTTTCCAATTTTTCCATGAAGACTTTATTAATTATTTCAATGCTTGTTATATCATGGTGTAATAAAGTTTCTAACAAAACTAAACATCTCTAAAAAGAAAATATAAAATCAGTTATATTTTGAAATATAAATGATGTAATATTAATGATAATCTAAAATTTCCTCTAACACTCTCTCTAGAATTTTTAAGGATGAGAAGTAACATATGTGAAACATGAATGATAATATCATTAAGTAAAACAAATATTTCACTTAATGATATTATTGCATAAATATATATATAAAATCAAGAACTATGAATTAGATAAATTTAATTACTAGAAATTTAAAATGAAAAATTATTACATAACATTAAAGAACAATTTACCAGGATTCAGTGGCAGAACTACAATGTGTAGGGACTGCAATGCAGGGGTCCCAGAATTATAGGGGGTCAAAATCCTTTGTATTTTCTTTACCCTTTTTTTAAAAATTAACAACATAATATAATAAAAATTAAATGCACCATGAAAAGAGTGAAACATTCATTGAATCAGAGTAGAGCAGTGGTAGGAGCAGTATAGTGTCTTTTCAATGTGTTTTAAATGATGCAATTTTTTTTTTTTTGTTATTTTCTAATAAAAATATTTACATAAAAATTTTTTTTGTGGTAGGGGACCAAAAATATTAAGTTCCACCATTGTCAGAGTTATTTATAAATGCATTTTTAAATTCTAAATAAAACTTTTTTTTATAGTTGTTTATTTGTTATAAATTAATTTAAATTATGATTAAGTATAATGATTGTCTTAAATATGTTCAAAAATAGTTAAGTATTTAAACTGATAGTATAGCATTAGGCAGAAAAATCCTATTATTTTACAGAATAATGGGTATAAATAGCCATTACTGACTCATACATTACTGAACAGTTGAAAATACTATTATTTCAACTGTTTGAATAAAAACTTTTTAGAGAGCAGCCTTGAACGGACAGGAAAAGAGTTTCTCCAAAGAAGTACAATTCAAAAAAGTCCAATTTAGAATTGCACTTGTTAAACTTTCTGAGTAAAGTGCATGTCTTATTAAAATTGATACAATTCTATATACTTGGTTTCTTGTTTATCAATGACTGATAAATTAAAAGCCAATTAGAACCTTGTATCATTTCAAGTACTCAAAACTAAAATGTATGAGAACACAAAATTGCATCCATAAAGGAAAATTAAATAAGCAAACACAAAAGAATCTTTTAATAATTTGATAAATAATTTAGAGAATTGATTCGTAACTATATTAGTTTACCTTAAAATATTGTAAACAAAATAAATATATTGAAGATTATAATCAATATCTGGAAAATATTAAATAAATAAACTAAAGAAAGCTGCTAAAAAATGTCAATGTCCAGTTTTGAGATATTGAGAAAAGATGTCTGCCATAAATCTGCTCTGGATAAAAAAACTAATTTGTAAATTCTGTAAATATTTATTAAACCCAAGTGATATCCCAAATCGATTAAAATTATTATTGAAGATGACAACTATAATGATCAGCTAACAAATGTGATCAAAATTTTAATGTAAGAAATAATATAGTTTACAATAAAACAGTCATCATTTAATTTTCAAATTATTGTTATAAATAATTATTAATTGCGGAAGTTCTACTTTATTTGATGAATTTCAAATTTGTCAATTACATAAAATCACTGCTAGTAAAAATGAATAGATAAACGAATGAAATAGCATATCTAAAACATAAACAGTAGCATCAAAATACTGCTGTGATTTTTTTTCAGTATTAATTATACAAATATTTAATTGCATGATTTTGATAAAATAACATAATTAAATCTCAAATACAATTTTTAAATTTTTATCTTATTATCTTTTAAATAGTTTTGGAAAGCAAAGTAATCAGAAAGCTATTATAAAACAATTATGAAAAGCAAAATTGCTCTGCGATATTAAAAAAACATGGCAATTATTTGTTGTTTGAAATTTACTAATATTTATATAGTTAATAAAATAATATTCCAAAAACACACATTAAATAATATTTTATGATTTTTTGAATTTCTTGATATCAAATTATTTATGCCGCTTCGGTAAAAAATTTATTAAAAATTGAATTTTCTTTAATTATTTATATTGTAGTGCACATTCTATGGATATGTGCCAAATGATGAATCTGAAAATAACATGAGAAATTCAAAAGATATAATGTTTTAAGTAGCCAGAATTAGACTCATGCATAGTTACATTGATCATTCTTATCTAACCTAAATCAGGCACAAGGATGCTTTAAATGTATTAATTAGTGTAAAAATTAAATGTGATTATATCAGTCTTGCAATAGACAAATTTATAGAATTTATAGCAGAGATACTATCATCAAAACATTTTCTTGGAGTTGAAAAATAGTTCCTAAATAAAAATAAACAGTATTTATTAATAAAAATTCAAAATAATCATTCAGTTCATGATGCTGTCTATTATCAAACAAATAGCAAAATTCTTCTCTTGATTGTGCGATTTATTTTGTTGTCTATATCCATTTATATAAAGTAAGATTAATATATTTTGATAATTAAAAACAAATTTGTTTCATCTTAAAAATTGACAGAGATTTGCAGTTCATTATTGGTAATGACAAAGGCACTGTGACTGACAATAAAAATTATATTAAACAAAAAATAAGTAATATTTGTTGTTGATAATCTTGTAATAGTCATTTATATTTAAAAAAATATAAATTTGGGAAAATATTCAATGATTGTCAAAAATTTGCTTCAGTTAGAATTGATTAACAGTAACAATGATTTTTATAGGAAAGTGGCTTTCAAATTAGATGATTTTGAGAAATGTATTGGTTTTAAGAATCAGTTAATGACATAAATTAAACAATAAAAGTATATTGTAGATATCTTTTGAATATTTCTCATTAAATATTTTAAAATGAAAAATATTTTAATTTCTTACTTTGTATAAAAATAATATACAATTGAACAGAACTTGTTTATAATGTTTAAACTAGTCTTTTCAATCTCGACTTTTTCTATCCTGGGATTCACAATTAGTATATGAAAGAAATTCTAGAATCCTGGAATTATATTTATTTAATAATCATAAAGCCTATATTTTTATATAATTTTCTCTTTTTTTCTGCCCTATTTTTTATATGTTAAGATATGAAGAGAATAATTATATAAATTTTATTTTAAATTTAGAACAGAAATATTGCATTAACTCAATTATAATATGAAATTTAAAAATAAATCAGTAGGAAAAAAGATATGTATAAATTTTTTTATATTCAAACCTTCTGAAATAAAATTCAGAATTTAAAATGAATTTCTTTAAAGAATCCATCTTTCCAAAAGAAATATCTCTAAGTTTTTTATATATTATAAAATGCAATTTTAAACTGTGATTGACATTTATAAAAATAGTTTTATTTCCAAATAAGTAATTCAAAATAACAGGATTTAAGCAAGTAAAAATATTTTTTCCCCAAAAATAAAGAATGTTTCCTACTTAATTACTGTTATTTTATTTGAAAATAAAAAGGCAAAGATTTGGACACAGTTGGCCTTATTCTTAAATTAAAATAAATTCTTACAAAAATCTCTTTAGTCATCAAGATTTATTGATTTTTCTAAATGTCCTTTCCATTCAAAATTTGCCATGCTCTTCCTCATTTTATTTTATACTTACTATTTTATTAAAAATTGTGATACCAATACTTTTTAATGAAAACAAAACAAAAATATTACATATGTTCCATACGGTATTATATAATTTATTAATTATAAGAAAACTCTCTTGCATTAGGAAAAAAAATATATGGGACCTTCATATAAAATACTTTTTGATCATCTCTAACTTTAATATTTTTTGTCACACTAAGCTTGACCTCCTTGATTTGTCATCACAAATTTGAAGATCCAAATTTTTCTACTTAAAAAATTTTTCTCTGATTTTATGAAAAATAAAGAAAAGCAGAAAATATGAATTATACACTGGTATTTTGTTATGTATATATTCTTTAATTTCTAAATAAACCTTCAAACAATTGGATATAAATAACTAAGAATTATATATATATTTTATATTAATACCAAATATTAGGCCTTATTTTTGAAATAATTAAGCTTAAAATTAAGCTTAATCATAGGCATATTTTATTAAAAAAATGCCTATGACTAAAATACTTTAGTCATAGGGATTTATTATAAGTTTTCACATAGCCATTGAGTCAAAAGCTTTTTTTAGTTATAGTGTGTAAAATTAACTATTTTTAAATGATGCCACAATTTTCATAACTTCCTCCTCCTACATCATTTATTGTTTCAAATCATCTATTCTCCCCCATAACACAGAATATTAGTTTATTAATGCTCTCTATTATTTATAGCTATCAAGTATTTGAGATATTTTTATTTAAATAAGCAATATTTATTTTAAGTAACAAAGGAGATTTTTGTACATTATGAAGTATGTTATAAAATAAGCATGAAATCCTACAATTATAAGTTGTCCAATCCCAGATCAGATTGCAAAAAAAATATCTGATATTCTGGAAACCTAGTTTAAACATTATTTAAAATATTTGAATTAATTTTAATTATGTAATTAAATGAAATACCATTTTAACGTTAACTTCTGGTAACTGGAATCTTTGTACAAGAAAGTCGATTATTTTATCACAATTTAAATGTAAACAGCTATAAAAAGAATTAAAGTTTAATACATTTGAAATGTTTGTCATTAAAAATTAAATTATTATTAAAAATTAACCAGTTTCTTGCTTCGATAATTTCTGCAGATGTTGGAGGAAATGATACATCTTGGTGTGTAAATTGTTCTACAATCTTCTGTTCTTCAGCATAATCTACTTGAGATATTGATTCAATTCTAATATTTCAATAAAAAATTTACAAATTTAAAATAAAAATATGACAATAGTCAAGTTTAAATATTTTATATACAGCTAGTCGTCAACTTATGATGAAGAAAAACCTCATCATAAATTAAGAAATCATCATAAATCAGAAATGCCAAAATTTATGGATTACCAATAATTATCATTACACTTCACTTCATCATAATAAACTTAACAAGCACAAAAATATAAGAACCTGACCAATGGTGAGGTTCTTATATTTTTTTACTTGTTAAGTTTATTTTTCTGATATACAAAAAAAGTATCCTTTTTGTATATCAGAAAAATAATAAACTTACAACATAATAAGAACATTGATCAGGAACTTAAAACCCTTGTTAATTTGTATTTATCAATCATAGAATTTATCAAAGACATTGTCACCATAAATCAAGGTGATTGTTAACCGTAGAGCTGCCTGCGTAAATGGCTACTGTTTTACGCAATGTACGTAAATTTTTACGTAAGTTTTTAAATTATGAATTCGTCGC
>WUQG02167215.1:0-23110 GCA_011317285.2 Androctonus mauritanicus
GATCCAGTCACTATGGTCTGGCAATTGTGTGTCACTGTATAACACAAAATGGCGTCACTGTGGCTAACAGTTTTCTCCGCTCCTAAATCACTAACTGGCCAAAATTTTAAGCTGTTATGAATGACAAAAAAAAAAAATACTTATTAATAAAGTTTTTATACACACAAAAGTTTTACGTGATAGAAATATATATTAACTATACCATTAAATATTTCACTTATATTTATAATTCATAACTTGGTTTAGTAATGTTTTTAATACACATTGTTTCTATGTTTTGATGTAGCAAAAAGAAAATTAGCAGTTTTAGTTTGTTTCATCTTATTTATTAAAGAATTTTAGCAGAATTTTAATCTGTTTGATAGAGTACGATAATGTTCTATGAAAAGATCGAACTGATCCCGATATATGAACATCAACGATAGCTTCCTATTGAAAGTTTCAGCTTATCTGGATTCCTATCAATAGGATCAATAACTGTCGCCAAAGATAATCGACCGCAAAGTTTTGATGGTGGCCAATAATTATATTAGAACTCGTCTATTAACTTAAAGAGCTGAGTGGATAAGACATCGAATGAGATAAATATCATAATCCATTAGTAGCTAAGTCTGTTATATTTAAGATAAATAGAACTGACTACTCGAATAGATATCTAAGGAATAGTGCAAGTGAAGATTTGTATCAATAGTCTACGCATAACGATGATATTTTTTTTTTACAAAAATCGTTACGACAGAAATTCAATTAGCCGTAATTTTTGTTCTAGGTTTAAATATTATTAATTATGATAATTATATTTAAGAGAATACGTTCGGAAAAAACAGAATTACAAATTCGAAGCTTAAAATACGATTATAAAAAAAAAATTATAGAAATTTAAAAATCGCAAAAAACGGCATAAAAAATGCAGGTATCTTAATTTATAGTTCGCAGTGTTCAATCATTTTCAATGAAATTTAGAATATACAGTAGACGTTTCCTTTATTATTTAAGATTTCTAAAAATTTCAACAAAATTTGTAATAGACATTAAAAATGTACTGTATACTAGAATACTGTCGTTAAAAAGTTTTCTTTATAGAAACAGTTTTCGTTTAGAAAACTAAACGATATTTTAGTTGTTAGTTGTAATAAAACAGTGTAGAATAAATGGAATAATTCATATACGTCCAGTAGAAATTAATGAGAATGATATATTTTATTTATTTAAATATCAAGTTTAAAATGTTAGATATTGATAGATATAAAATATTTCAGCATGGCTACTTAGAAATGAAGAGGGCCGAAAAGCCGAAATGCATTTTCTGTAGTAGCCGTGCAGCGTGTAATCTTAATAAGGATTTTTTTAAGAATAAAAATAAATTTCTTTAAATTTGGAAAAATGTTGGTTTAAAAATTGGAAATAGTCATTGACAGTTGTAATAAAACAATGTAGAATAAATGGAATCATTCATATGCGTCCAGTAAAAATTAATGGTAAATGATATCTACTGGAACCCGTTTAATATGGAAAAATTCACCAAATATATTAATAAGAAACTGTATTATTTGTTATCATACAAATTCAGATACAATCTACTTGCTTTTCCATAACAAAGTCCTAAAAAAACAGCACTACCAGCAAGTAACTTATATGTTTTTATTTAGTAAAACGATTTCGGATCAAACCTTGGTCCCTCACAATTATACACAATTCTAACCACTTGAGAACTTAAGAAAAGAACATTAGAACGTAACATAAAAAATCGTTACAAGAATCTTTCACGAAATAAAAACGTATAAGTTACTTGCTGGTAGTGCTGTTTTTTTTTGGACTTTGGATTATTTGTTGTTGTTTAGAAATGATTATAATACTATATTTGATTTACTTTTACATATTGTATGTTTTTGAATAGAAAAAAAGTATCGAAAGTTATAAATTTCATGAGAGTTTCCTATAACAAACGTCAATCTTTTTATTAGGCTATATAATATATTGAATTGCTCATCAATACAACTTCCTATGAAAGAAATTCATACGAACTCGTATTTTATTTACAGATCTGTAATGATACATTCATATTTATTAAATTTTGTTCTTTAAATATTTTATTAATATTGCATATGTAAATCTGACTTATATATCATTTGAAACATTGTATTGCATATTATAAACATGAAATATATAGACTATGTATATATAGTCATAATAAATTGCTGCTTTATTATTGTAATCATAGAATAATGTTCTAGCTTTATTAGTTCTCCATATGAATTTTTCAATAACTAGTATCGATTGAAAAGATAGAATTTACCATGAACAAGCTTTGTTAATATTTTTCTGAACAGATCTTATTCGATATTGTTTAGTAAATACTGGTATATTCATAATAATTTTTCGAAACGTAGTATTTCACTATTTAAAAAAAAAAAATATTTATTCAATTACATTTGGAAAATTTTATATTTACACACGAATAATATTACAACAAAATTTTCATATTTTTAATAATTTGTGTTTGGAAATGCATTAGTAGAATTTATAAATATTTGAACTGTGCTATCTTCTATATCGATCCAGAAAGTGGAAGCAATAGAAAAGCAAAGTTTGTCTTATCTTACCTGTTTTCGTTTTTTCCAGAGACAGCAAATACAATATTGGCATGCAGGTACAACTGTGCAGATGGCTTGATACAAGCATACAATTGCTCGCCGCTGTCGGCCATCCAAAATCTGTGGTAGCCCTGTGCATCTGCAGAAAGGATTCTTCTGCTATCGAATGACACGGCTACTGCTATAACTTTTGTTTGATGTTCCTATTTAAGTAAAAACATTCGATTTAATTAACTCATAATATAAAAAAAAAACAAGAAATCATTAAAAGTTTCGTATATCTACTTTAAAAAATATTATAAATAAGATTTTAAATTAACAATATAATATTTAAATTCGATTTTATTCATTAGAATATTTTTTCACATTCAGAGAAACTAATTTGATATGAATATTAAGTGCATAAAATTTATCTCCTCTAATAAAGATTGTAAATCTTACATTAGTAATGATAAAAATCGGATAATGATGTTACCTTAAATATAGAGATGACAAGTCCGACAGTTAATCCCCAAACCCTGAGGGTGGTGTCGTCAGAACCAGATACAACAAACAATCCATTTGGAGAGAAGGAAACACAAGTGACAGCTCCACAATGTCCCTCCAAAGTTGTGTGAATTTCTCCAGTGTTAAGATGCCACACCTTTACTTGACAGTCTTTAGAACCTGAGGGATTTGGTTGTTTTGATTGCTACCTAATATATTTGCTCTATCTCTATAAAATTTACCTGTTACGGCAAATACTCCATCTCGGGAAACTGTAACGCAAGATATTGGTTCGGAATGGCTGTCGACTTTCCTTAATTTAGTTTTTAGATGATGGATGGGTGTATCTTTTTTCCTGGGACTGAAGTTCCATACCACGATTTTAATACCAGCTGAACTGATAAGAAATCGGTCATTCTCTTGAGCCTGAAGTGAGAGAAATAAGAAAGGAAAAAAATGGAATATATAGATACTTCAACAAGTTGAAATTGTATAAAATTGAAAAAACTTGAAATATGATAAATTGAATAAACAGATGATATCTATAGTTGGATATATATGGTAAAAGTATGCGATGCAATACCTGTTCTACATTTATATGAAACAGATGGGTATAAATTTCAGTATATTGAGATATATTCTGATGTATACGATAAAAGATAAGATGACTGAATACCTTTAAACAGCGATAAAGAAACATAACGATTTTCTTTAAAACGCAAAGAATGAAAAGTAAATAAAATTACAATGTGAGCAAACGAATAACATAAACTTAATTTTTAATGAGATATAATTCACGAAGAGATAGTAAAGATTTGTATATCAATATTTTAAACTAGATATTACTATTATTATATCTGGATATAAATTTATATTATGAGAAAATTTTGATTAGTGATGATGGAAAAATCGGATATTTAAATGAGATACTATAGAAAAAGGGAAATAAATGGAAAAACATAGTTATGATGGACAGAATGAAATTTTAATAAATAAGCAACCCTTATATTTTATCTAATATTATAATCTTATTTTATCACATATTTATGAAATATATCATCATCACTAATTAAAAATATCGTAGAATATTATTTCTAGTATAAAAGATCAAATAAATTTCACCATTTATATCAGAAATAATATTCTTTATGAATAAATGACAATATGCAGTATATATCGTAATTCCTCTGTTCGCAACGTTAATATATATATATTAATAAAAATAATTTGAATAATTTATTAAGAGAATCTAGAAATAAATAGATCTATTTTATTTTTTACCTGCATTCCAGAAATAGGATCAGAATGACCAATTAATGTCTGCAACAAAGTTGCTGAATGAATATCATATATATAACATTTTCCGTCACTCGTACCCACTCCACATCTACAGCTGTCCTTCGCGAAACATAATCTGGTGACTGAACCAGTGAATCCTTGAAGACAATGGACATCGGAGCCAGTGGTCAGAGACCTGACATGTACTGTATTGTCTTCACAGTTCAACAGGAGGAAAGTGCTGTCATTCGAAATGTCCATCAAACAGATAGATGAAGTCAGTTGAATTGTGTTTAGTAGACTGAAATCTTCCAAACTGGAGATGCACACTGTACAATCCGATGAACCTAATCATATAAAAAATATTTGGTACTGATTTAGAAATACGGATATTTATAAATATATAAATATATATTGTATATACTTTTATGTATTTAATCCATTTATTTTATTAAATTAGCAACATTATATTTTTAACATCATTTAATTTTTAAAAATAATTTATTTATCAAAAATTACAAATTGTAATTGTTTTCCTTAATTATACATCTCAGCATTTCGTATTATGAATAATAAAAAAAAATAATCCTTAGTTTTTTACACTATTCCAGATGGAGATAATGAGTTTAATTAAAGAGATTATTATTATTTTTTTAAAAATTTTATCTCTTTAAATAAGACGATTTTTAAAATTACAGACAGTTAATAATGCTTGTGTCATTATTTCCTTTTATTCCTTAAAATCTTTTTTCTGATTCATCAGTCTTTTTTTTATATTTTCAGAATCCGATTAAACATATCTCTCCACTTTTTTTATTCAGATAAAAAAATAATTTTAATAGCTTTACAAAATTTTAGAAGTTAACTCTAAAGTCTTATATTGTAAATCCATTCTTAAAGTAAAATATATCTAAATAAAGCTAATGGAGCTCATCTTTTTGCAGTTGCAATATATCTTGTTGTCTGTTAAACATTTACTGTAGGAAAATATGAACTCTCCATTAGTTTCTAATAAACGGATGACCGATAACCGTGAAGTATTATATCTAATGGGCATACCTGTAGCGAAAATATCATCACCATTATTAACTGCAATACAGTTGATGACACCTCGGTGATTTTCCAACCTCTGAACTAATTGACCGGTATCTAGTCTACTTACAATCACCACTCCAACCTCGGAACCGCTCAAAATATATGTTTCGGAATTTGTAGAGGTGACACATAATACACCTGCAATATGATGACTGAAAAATATTTGAAATTATTAGATGTGTAAGACGAAGTTTGAGAATTATAATATATTAACAATAACAATCTTTTACTATAAGTATTAATAGAACATATGTGTAAACATTTTATAATTTCTTTATTAAATTATGTTTTTGCTAAGGAAAACGATTAAATCTATTTTAACACGAAAAAATGTATATTTGAATAACAATAGACTCTAAGGAGAGCAAACAAGTTTAGATTATTTAAACTAAAATATATATTTTATATATTAAAAATATATGAATTATTTAAATGATTTTGTTATTATAGGAAGAATTACTTTTATTTTTTGATCATTTAAACCAGTGCAAATGTTCTTATGAATTGAGTAATATATGGCAATGTTATTATCATGTATCATATAATTTACAGTCAATTAAGTATTTTTTAAATGTATATATTTATTGTATATCAAGCAATGAGTATGTTCAATAATATTAGAGAATATTGCAAGTTCAATATTGTAGGGAGATTGGGCCTTGTTAGCCAAAGGCTCATAAATATCTTACTTCGCAATAGATGACTTTGGTTTGTCGATGTCAATGAATGCTGTGCTTCTACGAACCAGTACAGCTGGCTGCCATGATAAACGTTGCTACTCTGTATGAGTTGGAATATCAAAAATCAAAAAATCCATGTCGAACAGCAGTAATTTTTGGTCTTTTGTTATAGTCGACTACGTTTTAAATATATTACCTCTTTATATTTCTATCAATGTTTCATATGATGCACTCAGAATTTCAAAAAGCCCAGCGAACGTTTGTTGAATAGTTACAGGCGGGTTAGACTACTAACAAATTTTCTCTTAAGATCAAGAAAGACTATTATCGGATTACTTAAAGAGAACTTTAGACATTTATTATGGCTTGACACCGAAGAAACTGAAGAAATTCGCTAAAGCAAATAATCTTTCAGATAGTTGGAGTCTATATAAAATGGTTAGTTCTGTTTGATATATGTCATTTATTAAATACAATAGTTTATCGTGAAGGATCCATAAGCTGCAAAGTTCTTTAGAGTTATATCTTTTAGCATGAACAATGTAGAAAAGATTTTTTAATATGAAAACTATATAAGTTGTTTGAATTTGAGTGCGTCAGATATCTGGAACATAAATGAAACCGGCATAACCACTGTCCAAAAGCAAGACAAGTAGCTGGATGTGGACAGATAGATAAACTTACGTCCAGAGAAAGGGGAATGCTTGATTTCAGCTTTGACACTTTTTGCATGCTGCAGTATTGTGGCTCCACTTTCATTTATCAGAGAGCAAATTATTGTGAGTACTTCCTAACGAGATGGACCTGTCGAAGCGCTAGTGTTGCTAGATATCTACCTAAATTAAATGATTAATCAACTTATTCTGATTCATAAGTCAACTAACACCGAACCAGGGTAAATTGGCTCATTCACGCTATACGTATATATTTGGTAATTATTTTGAGTCCTGTGTAAAAATATTAGGATTTTTAGTTAAGTCACTATCTTTTACAGTAAAATTCTCAGAAAAAATTTGAACAGTAAATTTGTAAACAATCGTAAGTCGAAAACTAATCAACAAGCTCTGGTCTCCTCTATTCTATATAAAAGCTGATAAATATATTCATTGTTTTAAAGGAAATTATTATGCATTTTTTAAAACAGTAATTTTTTATTTAATGAAAACTAAATATAAAAAATAATTAGAAACTTTTCACGAAACTCAATAGATGTCGATAGGAATGATTTTGCACAATTCATAAATATAGCAATAAATTCAGTCATAAATTTGATCATTCCATCTCAGATAACTTGTAAAATTTAATCACAAATATATTTTCCAATTTCTTCCAAAGTATCGATTATATGATCTAGTAAAAATTGTATATTCGGGTGATTCATTTGAAAATAATATTTTCATTAAAAAAATTAACAAATATAACAAATTTTAACGAAATAAAATTTTGCGATTCTTCGATAAGCGATTATCAGAACAGTTTCAAATAATAACAAACAAAACATTTAAGTTTTTAGTTATTGTATTATAGCATTTATTCAATATCTTAATTTTAATTAGTACTTCAATTGACCAAATTTATTGTTTAAATATTTGCATTTTTTATATCAAACTACAGTAGAAACCCCTTTATATGTCTTTGAAGCGGGTTGATAAAAATTATTATATGCAAGTGAGATTAACGTTAAAATGAAACCTTTTATTTTAACTTTAAATGTTGAAAAAATTCATTAAAACTTAAAATTTAAAAGAGTTAAACTACATACTGTATTATATGTGTTTTTTCCATACATTAAAACTTAAAATTAAGAAGTTTAACTAACTATGATGGGCAAATACAGTTATTTTGGCATAAAGAAAGAGTTTGTTTTTTGGAGACAATGCTACATTCATAAATCAAGACATCATACGTAATTACTGTACACATCTTGTCATCACTAATGTTTCTGATCTTATGTAACCTGGTGTTACTTCCAGTGTAACGCTACGTTACATAACGTCAGTAGAAAGATTGGTGGGATAGGTTTTGGTTTTATTTTTGTATTCATTCTACTTTCTGTTTCGTAAGTTAATGTAGTGTATAGTATAACAAACTGTTCCTTTGTCGAAAAAGTTTGGCAAAGATTTCTTGGATTTTATGTATGAGTGCGACGAAACGACTCTGGGGAAATAAAAATAATAGCGCATAAATGCGAAAACGTATAAATGGAAAACGTGCGAGTTGGATGGTTTTACACGCAAAATCGAGTGTGTACAAAACACAACGTATAAGTGCGAAAAACGTAGAAATGTATAAACGGGGTTCTACTGAATAATTTTAATTAAAAAAAGTAATAATTTTATCTAAAGACGCCCTACCTCAATCTTTGTTTCATTTTTCCTGTACATACTTCCCATACAATAACATTAGTATCTTCAGAACCACTAATCAGCCATCTTCCAGAAACTGTCATGTGTATGCATGTAATTTCATCTTTGTGACCTGCAAAACAAGAAAACATTCAATAAATGAAAGAATATAAATTCAATTTGTTCACAATCTTGGGATGAATCCCGAACGCAATTATTTTGGTATTTAATTACATAAAAGCCAACGCATTATGTATTATAGTAAATGTCAGCAAGTTAGTAAATTATCAAACTCGCAACATTTGTCTTCATTAACAATCTACTTAACGCATTAACGTTTGCAATGGAGATTTAATGTGTTCCACTGCTGCGTGATCAACTGCTGTACATTTGTTAGAATAGAAATTTCTGTGTACTTTTCTATTCAAATAATTATACTTACTATAAGAAAAAAAAAAGATTAAAAACTGAGTTAATTAATTTATTTTTTTACTTTTACATGCATCAGTTCTCTGCAATATGATGAATCTAAATTGTTTTAATCAGTCCTCACAGTACATTCTATAACAGTACTTAATCTAGTACAGCAATAAAACATGAAACTGAATATTTAAATTTAATAAAAAGTACTATAAGAATTCGAGTTTAATGATCAATTCTGATGATACAAGAACAAGTTTTATAAAATATCTTGTTGTTATTAAACAGGTCATTCAATTTTTTCGAGAAAAATAATAGTAAAGATTAAAAATTCGATTTTTTTTTAACTTTATTGCTTTCATATCAATCAGAGATTGAATCTGATGCTTATGCATAAGTGTCAAATTCAAATCTATACGTAATTATGATCAAATATCGTTTTACAAAAATATTTATTGACTCAAAATCTAAGAAATTTTTTCTTCATAAGTATCGTCATGATGATGATAAATTAATTAACAGAATTCAGGTTTTAACTATAAAAAATAAATAAGATAAAAAATTATTATTCTTAACCTCTTGTCTACAACATAAAAAAAAATTTGTAAGAGATTTTTATTCCTTATTGAAAGAAATCTAATAATTTTAAAGTATGTTTTATCATACGGAGAATTTCTGGCAAAAACAAAAATATTTTTATGGAGAGTAATAATTTTAAAAACTTCATTCAATGCACTTTTCACGTTTCTGAAATGAAGAATAATAATGATAATATGGCATTGAATAGTTTACAGCAATCCAAACAGTATAAATTTACTAAGCATATCTATATTTTAAAATACTGAATATATAATATTTTGATAATTCATATATTGCTTTGAGTTATCAAAACTGATTGAATGGGATAATAATGATAAAAATAAAACACATGCACATGCATCTGGCCTCACTTAAAAAACATTGAAATTCGTGGGACATGTCACCAGATAGTACCGTCCAATCGAACCTGTCAGGGATCGAACACTCTCCTTGGATGGTATATGATACATATGCACGTCTCGGCCATGACTGCAAAACACATGCTGACTATCAGGAGTTGTCACCATGTGATCTATAGGATGGGGACACGTCATCACAGTAACTTGTGAGGGAAGAGTGAGGGATAACCACGAGTTCTTAGGGACAAGCAAAGGATTCTTATTGTTATTGCACCATTTCAGAGCGTTGCTGACTAATCCTTCTAAAACCGGCGAAGATTTATCTGAAATGGAAAAATGATTTTGTAAGTGATAAAATTGTCGATCATGCTTTATAATTAAAATAAATAAATAAATAAATCTAAGTACCTGCATATGGTTTTAACCAATTCATAATTTCAGTAGCTAACTGTTGAGGATCTTGACTCAACACATCAACCGATTGTTTAGTCAGAGTGTACAAAAGTTCCACTTCCCAATCTAAATACTAAGAAGAAAAAGGATTTCTCACTTAATTGCAAATCAGTTTATTAAAAATTTAAACCTAAATAAATTTTAAGATTAAAAATTAATAATAATGCCATTAAAATAAAAAAAAAATTAAAGTAAAAGCCAAACAAAAAAATAAAAAAAAATCTAAAACTATATGCTTAAGTATGAAGTATAATTAAAATTTTTTAAAACCTATTTATACTTATTCTGTTTAAAGCAAATCGATACAATTTTAGATTTGTTATGAAGTTTTAAAAGAATAATATTAATTATGTTTTACTTGGTGATGAAGAATGTAATGTTTTCTAATAAATAAATTCTTGAAGTCGTAATGATATTCTATTATTATTATTTTTAATTACTAGAACATCCTCTCCTTAAAAAGTCATCAAGCGAAAAAAACTAATTTCTTTAAAAAATGAAAAATAATAAAGTAAATCGAAATACCGTAACCTTGTTTTCTTACCTTGCACCTCACCAGTTCAAGGATACTTCTTACATAACTGATTGAAGAACCCTTAGTAGCAGAAAACAGGAAATCAAAATTGCAAATTGCATCCTGTTTAAGTTTCTGTAGGTCGTCTGCCGGAGGAAAAACAAGTTATTGTAACGATATTACGAAAAGTAAAATCGAAAAAAAAAAGATGCATACGAACCACATTGCAAAAGATGGAACCATAATTCATCCAATTCTCGAAGGATATCCGATTGGTTATCTTTCGTTTTTGTCGCTTCGTTTACTGACTCTTCCTAAACTTAGAGATATAAAAATAAGTACAATCTAGTTACATTTTCGAGTAAAAAAATTTTGCTATTTTACCTTTTTATCTTTTTCAGCTAAATAACCTAAATGAAAAGCTTGAGCTAGATCGTTGTGGCAGGAATAACGATCTTCTGGACGAGATAAATATCTTTTTTTGACGTTCTCTGCAATCGCTCGATGGCTCCATTGTAAATAAGGACGTCCCCCGACATAGTACTCCTTTAATAGCACCACTGTATTTTAATTACAAAAATAAATTTTTATTACTCGAGTTCCGAATAACGTTAATTGGAAAATTAATTTTAATACTATCTAATTTATTAATGATAAAGTAAAAAAAAAAAGATTAATCGAATAAATTCATTGGCTCTAATCTTACATAAAACCTTTTGTTCTGATACTAATATTTCTTTTCGTTCTATAAATCTATAATTAAAACGCATCAGTTGTTACTTAACAATCTGCATTAGCCTCTCAACGTGTTCATCTTTACTAATTAATAGAATGACAGTTAATCAAATCAATCTATACCACCGAATTCTTAAAATTCTGTATGAGCTATTCAATATTCACTGCGCTTCATTAATTTTCTCTTCGCACTTCATCGCACAATTTTATCCATTCCCAAACAACGAAGAGGAAAATAATTATTTTCTTCTTACTTATCGAAATTTTTACGCTTCACAGATTAAATTCGCGAAAGGAGCGAAGTTCTTATACGGACTTACGTTCCGCTGTAGTAATATTTAATGAAAGAGAATTGAGACGTTCTTGAAGGATCTGATATTAAATCAATATAATTTTCCGATATTCTTTAATAAAGAACCTTCATAAAATATATTTAATAACTTATGGTACATTTCTAGAAATGTACCATAATTTCTAGAAATGTACCGTAAGTTATTAAATATATTTTAGAGAAAAGAGCATTCTGTCGCGTGATTTAATTCTTGATGTCACAAAAACAGCATTTAAAGTTAAAGAGCATTTAGAGCATTTAGCATTTAGATGTCACAAAGACACGCATTTCGATTAAAGAGCATTTAGAGAAAAGACCATTCTGTCACGTGATTTAATTCCTGATGTCACAAAAACAGTAATATGCTTTCAAAATATCCTTTTCGTAAACAAAGAGTTCTTTTTGTAAGCAAAGAATATTTTGAAAGCATATTACTGTTTTTGTGACATCAGGAATTAAATCACGTGACAGAATGCTCTTTTTCTCTAAATGCTCTTTAATCTAAATGCTGTCTTTGTGACATCTAAATGCTAAATGCTCTAAATGCTGTCTTTGTGACATCTAAATGCTAAATGCTCTAAATGCTGTTTTTGTGACATCAGGAATTAAATCACGTGTCAGAATGCTCTTTTTCTCTAAATGCTCTTTAATCTAAATGCTGTCTTTGTAACATCTAAATGCTAAATGCTGTTTTTGTGACATCAGGAATTAAATCACGTGACAAAATGCTCTTTTTCAACAAATTTTTATTATATAAATTAATGACTAGTATAGATTTGCATCTAGACATACATCTGCAACGTTACTGTACGCAATATCAAATAAAAACAATTGTTTTAAGTATGGTTATAATGTTATAAGTTTTGTGTGATTATTACGAACGAACAGATTAATGTATTTTATATAAATAATTATTTTTGATATCAGAAATCATCAGAATTCACAGAATAATAACAGCTATAAAGTTTAAATAAACAGACTTATAAAAATTAGTTTTGAATCAAAATTATGCATTTAATTAAATCAGATATTCATTGAAATTTAATTTTATGAATAATTTAAACTTACTCAAAGAAGATTTGATGCTAAGCCAATATGAAGGAGAAAAACTGTCGTCATCCATAGAAGATAAAAGTTCGACAATTTCGGCTTCTCTCAATCCATAAGTGGTACAAGTTAAATAAGTGGCGACTTTAGTAATTAAAGCTACACCATAACTGTCTTCCATATCGATCAATATGCGGATGACTAATTCTTGCAAGTTAGATGGTACCTGTTCCTTCATGATTCCTCTCCAAGACGGCCATTTCTTGATATATTTAGACAGTAAAATAACATACAGAGGGCAAACGGTCATGGATGAGAAGCATTCTCTAATAACATCCCATTGATCGTTAGTCAAACTATATTTAGAGTCTCTGAGATTAGAGTGCAACATGCTAATCGCAGATTGAGCGTTTAATGGTGATATTTGAACAAAATTATCTCCCGTCGATATCCTAGGCTTTAGAAGTCTCAAGACGCTATCGGCCTCTTCGCTGATAGAACATACAACATGAACATTAGAAGGCAAATTCCAGGGTAGCCAACCTAATATGGCCGATTGATTACTAGGAGGGCATTTTAGTTCGTGTAAATCGTCGAGTAGGATCACTAGATCGCTCGTAGTCATCTCTACCAATTTCAGAAGGTCTTGAAACCAAATACTGAGTTTTCCAAGTTCATAACTGTGATGTTTGGGGCTAATATCGAAATCAAAGACCAAACTTATATGAAGACATAAGTTTCGAAGAAGTTCTGAGGTATAATTGGAAAGTGGGCTTTGACCTATGAGACGGACTATTCTAATGACATCAGTTCCTAACCATTCCATACAATACATGAATACCTGAAAAATTATAAAAATAAAAATATTAAAATTTAACACATTTAGGTTACTAAAAAATTAAACTGTATAAGGTATAATTCATTATTTTATATGTATTCATCTATCAAAATTTCATCAGAATTATTTTTCGAATAAATAAATTTCGGCTTCTTTAAAAATTTAAAAAATATTTATCTAAACTTTTCCAATAATTTTCTTAAAACAGACCTGTTTAAGAAAATTACTAGTTTATTTCAATCAATAAAGAATAAAATATAACATAGCATTTTAAATTTTCGATTCGAGAAACAAGAAATGATATGTTTTGATAGAAGAAATGATTTATCGACACAGGAAGATGTCTGACGTCGAAAGAAATTCTTGAGATACCTGAGAAAGAAGAGTAGATTTTCCGCATCCAGCGGGTCCACTGATGATTATTGGAGTGTGACGAATTCTGTCCTCTGTCATCATTAATTGCTGGATTTGAATCAGTGGACCAAAATCGCTATCTAAAGACTGCGCAACTCCCAAAACTTGCAAGTTCCCTCGACAATTGCACAAATGAGCTTGGGATTCACTCGCAACTTCCTGTAATGAATGAAAGTTATAATAAATATGGTAGTTATACAGTATTCCTTTGCTAGCTATCGTATTTCCCATTTATTCACTGGTTTATCTTTTATAATTATTATTAGGCAAGCTTCCTCTAGTTATTTCGAGAGTAATTAGAAACCATACAACGTTTTCCTTGGCACAATTCTCGAATTAATTACATTAAGTGTGATTGTTTATGATAGTTATGCATTTTACACATATTACGTTAAGTAGAACAATTTATTTTAAATTTTCTCGGAAAAAAAAAACAATGCAACGTTTACAAATTTAATTAAGAATTTTTAAATATAATAATGTATATTTTTTTTATCTGAATTAATTTTTCTGTTCTCAATTTTTCTACTTTCATCCAATATAATATTCGTAATAATACTTTAATGTCGTCGTTATTATTTTCATTATTTCATTAACTGTAAGCGATAACTCAACTTCAGTCTAAAATCGTGATTAATGAAAACAGCATGATCTATAATTTATAAATTTAAATAATAACGATAAGAACTTGTAAAGTGTATACGTATATATAAAACTACCTTCACAGTTTTCCTTAAATCTTCAGGAAATTCTTCCCAGTCAGGACTTGCCACGACATCAGAAATCGAAGATTTGATGCTCGATATGAATACATCAGAGAATTTTTCTAAATAAGAATTATGATCATCTGTATTAGGATCGATACCGGATTCGTGCCAAGGCACACTGAAAACAGAACAGTAAAATTCTTAAGAACTTTCAAATTAATTCTTTGTTTTAATTCATAAAACAAAATGTTAAAATAATAATTATTTTTTTTTTATAATACAGAGAACGGTTCGAATTTATAATTAAAAACATGCGTAAGTTTAATGATAATTGTTGCACGAAAAGAAACGAATGTTATCATTATTAACACAAGACGAATTTTAGAATATTTATAATATGATTAAAACAACTCATTAACTGGATAAAACGAATATTCCGCTAAATTTCTGAATTAATAATCATTAAGTTCCGAACATAAATCTCAACTAAATCCGTATTTCAAATTAGACGACATTAAAATGGCCGTTCACTCTTGACAGAAAGCTATAAATTTTCGTATACATGATAAATTTCGTCTCATCTATCAAGTGTTCTGACAGGATTGGATATTGATATCATAGTTTGAGTCAAACCTGAAATAGTAGACGTTTTTGCGGTTAATAGATAATACAATTTCTTCCAGAAATTCCCTATATCCAGATGAAGGTTCTTCTTCTGTATTGCCATCGTTCTGATTAGTTATGTCCAAATAATTTTGAGCAGCGGGATCTCCCAAATTAATGTCTAGAAAAATGAATATTAAATATATAACAAATTGCTTTCATTATAATAAATATATTCTATAATTGCAAAGTTAATTTTCTAATTTAAACGTACGGGGTATAACAATATTCAATCGATAAATTTAATTAGGAACAATCCTGAGGCTAATCAGAAAATATTCTGTATGCATAATCTATGGTTACAAAATAGATTCATGTGTTTAGAACTAGACAGAAATTTTTTTCGCATGATTGTCATTAGAACGCATAGGATTTTGATACAGCATTGGGTTTCTTAATTATATATTCATCCTTTCGATACATTTCATCTCATTTGCTCTATTTATGTAACTTTAGAGCTACTTTTGATAACAGACCATTGTGAAACGTTATAGGAATGATTTTATAACAAGTCTAAAACAAAAATTATGATTGTATGATATCGATTTTAAATGCTAGAATCATCAATGAAGCATAATGTTGTATCAAAACCGATATGCAGAATTTGATTGAATTCAAGTCGATATGACTTTATTATTATTTTTTCATTAATCATTCCAAATCTTCTTCATGTATTGCATGTGTTGAAGGATGAATAAAATATCTAGCAGAGATTTATGTTCGGCCCCATGTGATATAATTTGATATTCCTTTTCTAGACATTATTTTGAAAATCCTCCTACATGACTATGATATGATTTCTGTAATCATAAGTTAATAAGTAGAATATGGATCTGTTTTTGAACTGAAATATTTTTTCATGTTTTAAATCTCATGATGAGTTTATCGGAAGAATTTTGTTACACCTTATACTCAGATACTTTAAAAATTTAATTAAAATCCCAAACTATATATATATATATATAATATTTTTTATATGAATAAAAAGAGTTTATTTATTATGTAAATGATTAAACATATAAAAACATAAAAACAATTTTAATCATTTAGATCCTAATATTCGGATATTCCTAATTTTTTTGTTTTTTTTTTTTACTTAGATAATCCAAATATCTTTTCTTAAAGCTCTTCGCTCACTTACTTCGTAAAATATATTTTATTCATCCTTCAACATTCCCAATCACGCATCCCAGTCCTCATTCCTTCTTTCATCCCATTTCCCTTATTTCCGTTTCGAATCCTTCTTCTTAATTTCATTCCTTTGTCCTTGCTTTCATTCTTGTATTTGTTTTATTTCGCATTAACCCATCCTTTCTCCTAATCCTATTCGCATTTACTGACACCGTTCTTCCTCTTGTCTTATTGACTTCCTTCCCAAACCCACCTCTCTTCTCATTCAATTTATCATTTCCTCAATTCCTTTCTTATCCCATTCATTTTCCTCTATCATATATGCCAAAGATTCATCCTTCAAAACAGAAAAAGAACACATTCCATTCGATATGCATGTATTTTTCCCATTTCAAAATGATATAACAATCACAATTAAGGATAATATGCAATAAAAAAAAATACCTTCCAATTGACGAACAATACAGATAATCCTTTCTGGAGCAGTTTTTGATAATTTGAGAGCGTGTTTCATCTGACTATGAACACCTGAAACCGAAAATCTTTTGTATAGAGTAAGTTTCATCCCTTTTGTTTTATTTATCCTTTCGATAGCTATAATTACCAGAAATTAATTTGTGGAGAAAGCAGTCTTCTTTCAGTAATCCCTCTTCAAAAGCTATCCTGGCTCCATAATTAAGAATCTTGACTAACTTCTCATATTCCTCTAACCATTCGTGGATTTGCTGTTCGTATACTAATCTACTACAGTCCTCTGGTTTTCTAGACATAAAATAATTTTCTAAAAATATCTATTACAATAATGTGAAATGAGAAAAAAGGGTTAAATTTCGCATACCTTAGTCGAAATCTTTTATATTTACTGTAAACAGGTTGAATGACAAAAGCAGGTGGAACTAGGTTCAAGTTTTCTTTGTACCATTGATCTAATAACGTAACGTCGAGTCCGGCTTCAATTACTGCTGTTCTAATTGGACGAAATTCGTTCGAATCAATCTGATTAGGTAGTATGTAAGGTTTATATTTATTACCTACAAGACACTACAAAAAATAAAGAACAACACAATTATTTAAAGCAGAAAACATCGATAAATATTTATAACGAATTTTTAAACTCACAATTAAGAAGCAACCGACTGAAATGGTATGGCCGTCTTCGATCTCGTTTAATTGGTGAGCGAATGCTATCGAATCTAGAGTCGAATCCACATCGTTCTCGTACTGAACATCTAAAATTTCGACATCTATGCCTAAATTATTGCAATGGCGTTGAAGTTCCGGAATCAATACTTCTTGAATACGTCTCCGTTCGTGTTCAAAATCTATATAAAAAAAAAAATAATAATAATAATCGAATTTTTAAATTCTAAGAAAAAAATCGATACATGTGGTCATATAAATATTTACTTAATTAAATACTAAATTAAAAAAAAATACAAATTACATAATATACCTACTTACAAAAATATGGGGGTTACCTATGGGAGTTACGTAGAAACTTGTCCCTGAAGACGATAAGCGCGTAAACCGAATATGAAGATAGGGCGGGCAAGCCCGCAGGGCGGTCCTGATCCATGCAGAGTCCCACTGCAGGTCCCCCAGTGACGGATGTGGGCACAGCCGAAGCTAGTCCTGATTCCATATAGGAGCCCACAGGAGAGCCCCCAGTGACGAACCTCGGAACCATCTACGCGAAGTGACCCCTTTATTCGCCTTTCGCGACACGCGGGGTCGAAGGGTGGGCATATTCTAACCCCTTAACCACAAGTGAATACAAAATTATTATTTTCTGTTTTAATTTTTATATATAATATAAAAAAAAATTTCAAAATACCGACAAGAACGAACAAGAAACTTTGCAGAAATTTTTTAAACTGAATATTCGATAATTTTATTTTCGTATTACATATTTAACGAAGAAAACATTTTAGAAACGTTTGAACTGTTTTAAATAAAAAAAAAATAGCGTGTCGAAAAATTAAAAACAAAACTTTTTATAAATAAAAAAAAAAAAAATTTGCTAGCTAAATCGATAAAACAGAAATGAGAAACTTTCGTCATTCGAAATTAATTTTTTTGCAAACGATATAAATATCTGTTAATTAAACTTGTAAAATAAAAATTCGAATTTTAGTTTATATTAAAGTAAATATATATATATCACGAATTAAACATTAATGCTTGATAAATATATTAAATCAGTTAAAAATAATTTATAAAAGCAAAAATCATTTAAAGAAATAAGTCTAGAGGGAATGCCAATCAACGAATCCAAACTTTTATTTTATTTTTCTTTTCAAACGGAAAAAACAGAAAAAGGAAAACGGAATTTTATTTTATTTTTTTAAACTATCTAATTTCAAAAAAATAATAAGTTTAAAATATTTAATTTCGATTCGTTTATTTTTGTTTTAAATTAAAAAAAAAAAAAATTCTGATAAATAACTATTTTATAGACGTGACATAACTTGTTCAAATTACTTGGCAAGTCTTTACTTGTCTGTCATACGTTGGTCATATCGATTCATTCGTTTCGAGTATGATTCGATGTATATACGGTGATTGAATATATTCTAAGAATTAATGCAATTTATGAAATACTATTTATTCTAATAAGGAACAGAATAAACAATTTTTATCTTTCTTACTTGGCAAATTTTATAGTTTAAACTAAAATGACCAGACGTCCCGGATTAGTGGGGACAGTCACGGTTTTTGAGTCTTTGTCCCGGTTTTGAATAGAAAGTCCCGGATTATCCGGTTTTTTTACTTATAAGTGAATATTTCATATTAAAAAATTTAAAAAGAAAAAGATTAACTAGATTTAATTTTTAAAAAATTAGTTTCTGAAGAATTCTCATTCCCAACTTTTACTATACATAAATCATGGTCACCCAAATATAACTATTGTGGATGAATCAATCTGAAGAAAAAGTAATAAAAATAATAGTAAAATATACTGCTTGTTTCTTTATCTCTTCATGTTTTCTTTTTGCAATTTATTTAATAATTTGCTTTTTTCACTGTTTTTCAAAGAATTTTTTTAAAAATTTTATCCAAGCCCACACCGTATATCTCCTATGCTCCCAACATCTAGAGCGTCACGGGTTGAAGTTCAGAAAGTTCACTTTAGTTTAAACGTTTATTAAATTTAATTACTATTCAAGCTATTTTTTGAAGTACTGTTATTGAGTTTAGTTCCCAATAAATGTCCACAGAGAATAAATAAAAGGGAAATAGAGATCAGAAAAGAACTACAGCTTGCGTAAACAGTATCATAAATAAATATCACTGAACTATTGAAAGAGGTAAAGAACATATGAGTAATGTCCTACACAAGATGGGTTTTCAAGTCACCAAAAAAATATAAACCAGAAAGAGAAAAGATATATTGAGAAAAATCAAGTAGAAGCAGTGAACTGTCACGATATCGATACACGCATAAAATGCTTTAATATACAAAAACAAAGACGAAGGTAAATATAAAATAAATGTCAAAACAATAAAAGTATACTTAAGAACGAAATTTCATTTTGCATGGAGATTATTCGCTCTCTAAACATGTTTAAAATCGATTATAATCAAATATTAAACGAATATTTTTAGATTATTTAAAAAGTTATTTTTGAAACAATACAAAGTTATTATAACATCGTTTGAAGTTAAAATTTTCTTGTAGATCAGAAAATAAATATTTGAAGACGTAATAAAATGAACTTTATACAGATTTTGGATTTATAATGAAAATTCTTTTAACTGCCAAAAAAAAGATATTAAACTTGATAATAAATGACTATAATGCAGATTTGTAGGCGAATAATTTTAAGTGTAAACGTTTCGTTAATATATAGTTAGTATGTAGTTATTTATCAGGACATAAATTTGTGTAGAAGCTGAAAAAAAAGAAAAAAAAATGTTTATTTTAATGATAATTCTTGTCTGAGAATGCAAAAGTTATTGATTCATTTCTCTTTTCAAACTACCTAGTCAGATTTAGTAGCAGTTAGCGATATTCTATCCATTGAAGAATGAATAAGTTTGTAGACAATGAAAACGTTTGTTACGAGACATCAAAGAAATATCAGAATATTAAATGGTTATTTAAGTTTTGAGTACAATTACCGATTTTTAAAAATTAGAAAAAAAAGAAATTTTAATTTCGAATAGAACAAAGAGATATAAGTTGAGATAATTGTGATATGTAAATCGTTAAAGATGAATGACATCAAACTGATATGATGCATCTGTTCGAGATAACCTGAATGAAGTTCGGTTATTACGGACTTTAATATAAACCAATTTTAACAGAACATAGTATTGGCGGCATTGAATGAAGTCGAGAGAGATATTACAATACATTTGAATGGTGGTAATTAGTGAAACAAGAGCCCCAAAGTCAAATTCCATTGAATATAAAAGGGATTTCGTGGTTACGACTTTAAAGTAAAACGGAAGGAACTGAATAGTTCCTGTCTATTAGTGGATAACGGTCTTATACAGAACTTTAAATGGAGTCGAACAGAAGTGTTTTAGTTACGGTTCATTAAAATAAATCGAAATAGTACCACTGGATGTTTATAATAAAGAGAAATTAGTGCCAACTCGAATGGCGGTATCGTCAGATACGGTCCATAAAATAAATTAGGATGGACCAGATGATGATTCCTTTTAGAAATCTCTCTCTATTTTATTTTTAAAGATACCAGAATCGACGTCGTACGAGACTGACATCATCGATTTGCCGAGTTCTAACAAGAGAACAATGACAATTTTTTTCTTTAGTAGTCATAATATTAACTAAATCTCTCTCTCTCTCTCTCTCTCTCTTTTTTTTTAAATCGAAACATTTATAATCCATTTTTATATTTAAAAATCGCATTTGGAAGATAAATGTGTGACATAAATCTACTTTTATAATACAGAATATACAAGATAATAATTTATGTAAGATATATGTTTTAAAATAAGATATATGATGTAGTGCAGCTGTCGTATTTCAATCGTATATGTGAAGCAACTGTCAAGTTTGAAATATGTCCAATCATGTTTGAGATAGTAAAGATGAAAAAAGATGAACTTTTTATATAAAAAAAAAAGAAAGAAAAATTTTTTGAAGTGTCACAGCTTTTTCTTATCGATCTATGGCCGAAACCAATTTCAGTCTGGTTTCTTTAGTTCTATTTTTAGCAGTAGTATGCAGGTGAATTCAGGTAAGTCGGATTAAATTCTTTGTTTTGATTTGCGTTTTATCTGTTAGCATTTACAGAAACAGTTGAAATATTGTGCATGATGTATGACCTCAAAGGGAGAGAGAGAGATTGAGAGAGTATCTTATCTTTTTAACAATAATTTAACCAAATTAAAACTGCTATCATGTATAAATATTTAGGAATATATATATATATAGACGAGAGCAGGATAAAGTGGCGATTGGATATTACTACTCTATATTCTTCAGGAATATCTAAACCAGTGATTCTCAACGTGGGGCACACGCCCCACAGAGGGGCAATTTGATCTTTAAGGGGGTCAATTCGAGAATGAGTTATTAACAGTGAATTTTTTGCATTTCTTATGGTTATAGGGACCTCATATATAGTATATAAAATATATTGTGACATATTCATTTTTAAAATTAAAATCAGAATGTACACGGCGATTTTGAAACTTTATTTACTGTTTTTCATATCACTTCATATCATTATTTTTTAACAATTTCTTCCTTAGTACTTCAACTGTCCTTTCGTTCTTTTATTTTTCTCTTTTATGGATGCCGTGTTCTTTCGACATGGCATCCATGAACAAAATAAAAGAGAAAGAGTTAATGGCCGTTTAGACTTTCTCCATATGTTCACTTTTTGAATAATAAAAATTGCATGTCATAGGGAGCATCAGGATTTTAGAGATGCCTAGGTGGAGCATGGCCTGAAAAGGGTTGGGAATTACTGATCTAATGCTTATCATCAGGGTAGTGGAATCAGAGTTAGAAGCAATTTTGGATGAAGCTGGAATCCAAGTAAATACTATAATTACATACACAATTTATAAATTTTGATATTCTAACAGGAATTGGTAAATTAATTTATGAACAAATACATGATTATTTCTGTTCAAAACTCTAATAAAATCAAGTATCAAAATAAAAAACTGATTATTATATTTCTAAATATCTTGTTTGTTGGGTCAAACCCATAACACTACATATTACTATATATTTGCTACTATAAAATTTAGATTTTTAATTTCATACTAATTTTGATGTACAAATATATAAAATATGATAAAGAAACAAATCTGAAACATTTATAAATGCATGGATATTAATATAATGGGAAAAAAAACAGCACTTTCAAGCAATCCTAGGTTTAAACAAACCTTAACAACTCTATTGCAAAGAAGCGCTTTCGGCTGGTTAGCCATCTTCAGCTCATACAGAAAACA
>WUQG02167326.1:0-23105 GCA_011317285.2 Androctonus mauritanicus
ACAATCGTAAAGTCGAATAGGAAGTCGATAATGTGAATTTATAACATAAATTCACATTATTATACAGTGTACATATAGCATACTCAACTTACGACTAAATCGTGTTACGACCGGTCTGTCGGAACCGATCGTGGTCGTAAGTCGAGAACTAGCTGTATTTACAATTGGAATGAAATAAAACCTCAATTCATCAGACTACTAAAAGCTTAGTGTCATTAATATTGAAAATCCATTAATTGCTATATTTATAATGATGCATATGTATATAAACATATTATCTATCATATTAACCAAAACAATACATTATAAACATTTCATTCATGTATTTAATATTGTAATAGCAATAAAAAAAGAAATAGGTACACTAAATAGAAAATGAAATATGTAAGAACAGCAGATAAGACAGAATGGTTTTATAGTTTCTTGACAATTATTAACTGTTATATATACTAGAATTATTGTTGTTGTTAAATATCAACTGTTGCTTTCTGAAATCTATTAAATCAATATTTTTTTTTTTATAAATATATGCACTTATACAAATATCTCATATTCTTAATCGCATACAGTACTTCATTAGTAAGCACTGAATTTTAAGTTTCTGTACATAACTTTTCATTAATGATATTACAAAATTTTATGTAGACATATAAATTAAAATATAGTTTTAAAAATCAATATATAAATTATTAGAACATATCAACTGCCATAATAGTAAAAAAATATATATATATAGATGTACAGGATCAGTATATTATTGTTCCTTATGGATTGTATTAAAATAATTTTTGTGTAAGAATATATAAATGATTTTTTTACAAATTGATTTTTGTCATGTAACCTGAATGCATGAAATGTTGAGGAATGTGTCATCCACTTATAATAAATATCAGATAATGTATATTGCAGATTTGATTAAAAAAAATTATTTACATCATATTTAACAAAATAATTTTAATAGATAATAATTTCTTGCAGTATAAAAAGTAATAATGCCAAAGTATTAAGAATACTTTGTTACAAAAGTGAATTGACGAATCATTATCAATAACAATTGTTCTTTTATGTCTTATGATTTATGCAGTAAACTGTGACATTTATAATTAATTAAGCTATAATTAAATAATTTGCTTTACAAATCTCCAGGATGGAAAGATATTTCAGTTCCTAAGGCTATCTATATGAATAGTGTACACTAACAAGTAAGATGCATATGCAGTGTCCTCAAGCTCAAAGTAATATATGAGTAACTATATCTTAAAATTTATTGAAGCTGAATGATATGATTACCATATTGCATAGTAATTAACAGATATTAGAAAAAATATACTAAAAGTGATGATCCATTTGATTATTATAGAATTTTGAAAAAAACAAAGCACTAAACAAGCAAGCAAAAGTTTTATATGCAGAATAAAACTTTTGCTTGCTTGTTTAGTGCTTTGTTTTTTCCAAGATTGATATAGAAGCAAGTTTTATGTCTTAACTTAGATATTATAGAATTTTTATAAATGAATTTTAAATAGTTTAACTGTATTGTTCACAGAGTTTGATTACCAGATTCAATGAAATTAATACTTTTAGTAAACTAGTATACAGATTACAAGCTGAATAAATTAATTGTATATAAAAAAAATTAGTTGTTATTGTTCCTAAATGAAAATCTTAACATCAAACTCATCCTAGAATTAATCTCCTTCAAATAATCATTACATAATTCTGCCAATAAGAGCTATATAGTAACAATGTCAGCTCAATTTAGATTTTATCTTATTGTAACAACGAAAAAAAAATTATACCTGCCTTAAATGTAAGAATTCTTCACAGTCATGATTTATGAAGAATTTGTATCAAATTGTGCCATAAATAAACGTAATTGAGTTGATTATGACAATATATATCTTATTGAAAAAAGCAGTAAAGGATTTGTACTAGCTATTATTAAATCCAAATTTTAAACATAATAATCTAGAGATGATAAACTATTTTATCCAACATAGTAGAAAAAGAGAATGTAAATGTTTATAATGCAAGAATAGAGATGCACTCATGATCTCAGATCGTATGTTCCTGCAAAAATCGATATTTTTTCTATATGATTAAAAAGTTATGGCTGGAATAAGTGTTTTTATATTTATTTTCAAGAGATCGAAGAAACGAATTGTTTTGCGCACACTATTTGAATCTCCATTGTAATTTTCGTATCTTAAAAATATTTGTGTATATATCCTGTCTATGGAATGATTAAAAACACATTTAAGCATTACTTTTCAAGATTTACAGAAATTAAATATTAAAATTTTAGTGAATACTTAACTTCGTTGTAAGTTGATTGATAATCTAAAAGGTGAAATGGAACGTTGCTGCCATATTTAAACTTTATTTTTTTGTTATATGAGGTCATATTCTATATCAGGAACAAATTATATCATTTTTTTATGTTTAGATGTTCTTAATGTTTTTAAAATTCAGCACAAAGAACATAAGAGAAAAATCATTGTTCTAAATTATGCTAAATTTTATTGAAAAATTTAGACTGTGGTATGCCTTATTCCTAAAAGTAACTTATGCAATTTAAACTGATCCTAATTGGTACTTGTAAAAATATTGCAGGGTGCAATATATTTTAATGTCTAAGATTTCAAAAATAGAAAAAAGTAGACTTAATGATAGTCAAAAATAATTGCAGCATCCTTCATGTGTGATAAATTAAAAATTGGCATGGAATTGCTAGATGATGATGTCAATATCTTCATTTCTTGTTTAATAACCAAATGACTAAACTTTAATTTTGTATAATAAACAGGACATAAAAATATTGTAGACAAAAAATACAAGAAGAATTTAACGAAAAAAATTATATGTTTTATAGAATGATGCAGTTATTGATCATAATTCTATACTGTGTGTATTGTACCGAATTTTCGCGAATTACACTAATGTTGTAATCCTGTAGCCCACCAGTAATGTAAAATTCGCGTAAATTAAATATTTTTATTATACTGAACGCATTGAAAATGGGAAACATGTTTCGTAAATGTATAAAGTCTGAAAAATCAGAATTAAAAAACTGCATAATGCGTTATTGTAAAAATTACGCATATAATATATATTTTTAAATCGCGTTGATGATTTATATCCATTAAAACTTTTGTGAAATTTTAAAAATCAACGGAACAATATTATGATTACATTTAACAGTATTCGTTTTAAAAAATGATTTTCTGTAATTTTATATGAATTAAAATTCTTTTTTAATAGATAAAAATATATTTTTTGAAGTTAGCGATAGTGTAGAGATAGGATTTTTACTGATTTATTAACAAAAGAGAGATGTTAACCTTGTAAACAAGCAAAAAAATTGCATAGATAAAGCTACCCTATATAAACATATTTTCGAAATTATAAGAAACAATCCCTTTATGGAAAAAATTAATGCGCTTGGTCAATGACCGTGTTGTGACCCAGTTCGACAGCCGTTCCATCCAATCCACCTGTCTGTCGGGAACGTCAAGGACATTCTAGAGTCGTTAACCTATCGTAGAGAATCGGTAGCACGGCCTCTCTCGCTGATACGTTACTCCAAGCGCAAAATATATATACTGTCGCTGCAACGAAATCCTACACCTGTTAACACACGAAATTTTTTTCTTTCTTGTAGAAAATTAAACTAGCGTCCGTTTCCTTACCGAAAAAAATCGAAAAATCCAATTTTTTTCTCTAAAAAAAATAAAAGATCTAATCGAGGAGAAAGATCAATTTTCAATTTTTTCGTAAACAAATTCGCTACAGTTAAAAAAAAAAAAAACCGACTAGACAGAATGGGAATAGAGGCCCCTTTTGGAGAAAAACTAATGGATGCGAGCATGGACAGATATTAATGACAAAGACATCTAAAAATTTGCAGTTTCGTCATATGTGATGCAACAGGAGCCATTACTGTGATTAAAATTTTCAAAAATACTCCTTTTTTAACGTTTCGACTTTATATCGCTAGTAAAGTAAGTATTAAGGTGGAAACACCTTTCTGGATGTATCGAAAGAGGCGCCAGTGATCCAACACTCGTTTTAACTCCATACTACCAGACATGAATACGAAAAGATTCATGTCGTGTAGCGTGCCATTAAATTTTTGTTATGCCAAGCAGCATTTGTCAATTAAGAGAATAAAAACCGAAGAGAGAGAGAGTTACAAAAAAAATTTTTTTATAGTTAATCCAATTGTTAAAAATCATTAGAGCGCATACCGCATTTCGAAAAACTCTTTAAGAGAAAACACTCAACTGATATTTTTACCTAAGTCGCATCCGGTTAAGACGATTAAAAAAAAAAGGTTTTAAGTATTCATCGTTATCATTTTTTATCTGGAATCAACATGGTAATGGATGCATAAAAAGGTTATTAATGACATAAACAAACATGGTGAACTGATTACTAGGTGTTTACGTTATAAAATATTACGTAATACTCGACTAACTTGTTTACGTTGTCTACGTTTCAACTAGATGCACGTACTTTGTTTTATATGCTTGAACTTAGAAAATAACAAATGAGCTTGTTTATCAAAAAAAAAAAAAAAATACATGAAAAAAATAGATCCTATAAAATTTATAAATGTACGCAACAAAACTCGAATTTATGGTAAAAACAGAGTTCAATGGTAGAGCCATCAAAAACTTATGACTTCTTGCTGATCTTTAGTATAAAATGCCCTATTCATTGGACGTCAATGAACTCTGTGAGGGTCCAAAAGTGATCACATGATGGATAACGTTGACTGATAAATATTTAAAACACAAACGGCCTTGATTTAGATATCAGCATTGCGTCTGAATTATAGGTACAATGACTGCATTAATTTTTACTAAACTTTATTGCATCTTATGCCATTAAATTTGTTGTGGTTACTTATTAATATTTAAAAATTTTTATGATTAAAAAAAAAACAATTGAAAAATATATAAAAGTTTGGGAGTTATGTAAGTTTACAATTACCGAGAGAAAAGTGTGCCCACCAGAATTTAAAATAGTTGACATATATTTTTATAATTTACAGATAGCATTAACATGTTTAGCATTAAAGATAGTTAATCATCTTTTCAATGATTAAAAAATAAATTTAATATATATAAATGCGGCAATATATAATAATAATAAGAAAAAAAAAAAGATCAAACTTTGCACTTCAATTTTTATTTCTGAGAAGACATAACTTGTTAGCTCTTGGCTACAGTTGTTACATGAATGTAGTTAATTTCTGCGAATATAAGATACTTGGTAGCAGGTTTTTTCTTCCTGTGCAAAAAGTTTGAAAGTGTAAATTATAAAGTTGACCTTTATAAACGGGCCACTCTATTATTTGCGGCCACGATAACGTAACGACCGAAAATGGGACGAAACAATAAAGATTTGATATCACGCTATTCACAAAATCCTACAGAAGTAGGCGTGTAAAAATAATTTAAAAGTGAACAAGAGATTTTTCTATTTTCCATTTATTTTTCACTTACGTGCGCCATATTGAGACAAGATGGCTGACTGGATAACCTGTTAAATTTTTTTATTTCTGTTTTTCTAGTTATAATAGCATAAAATTAATTTATATGGGAGTGTTCTTTTATTTTATCGCATGCTTAAATCTTTTTATATACGCAAACTATGGATCTTATAAGTCTGATGTTCAGGCGTGTTGAAAATTCTGAAGTTAGCCATAAATGGGCAAGAAAAAAATTCTAGAGTTGTGCGAAATTTTTGAGATGCATCTCGTGCAGATTGAAGAACAAAGAAGAGCTGAGAAACTCTGATAAATATAGAATTATTTTAGCACTAGAATAGAACATGAGATTTGGGGTCATTAAAGACACAGAGAGACCTATTTATCTTATGGAAATAATGATACACTATACAATTACGATGATGTGAAATTAATGATAGTTACATGAAGCCGTATTTTCAAAATGGAGATTTATCCACATAAACGATAATATGGCTCAAAATTTGCGGTTGCTTGTTTTTAATGACTCCATTTTAGCTCTCGAATGCGTCATTTAATACACTTCTATTAAGTTGGATCTAAATTATGAACAAAAATTATTTTAGCGAATAATTATGACCATTCTTCGAAAAATATTTCGGAAGATTATAACATTTAGAATTATTTCTGTTAACAACAATCAAGGTAGCCTTATGCAAATGTTTATCACTAATATACTGCGCTTACATTTGCGTAAAGTGAATATGTTAGGAGAAAAACACTTAGATAGATATATAAAAAACAGAATTGCTATAAATAAAATATATATAATTGACTATAATTACTGAAAGATGTTAAAAAACAGAAAGGAACAACAAATTACTCAGGCATAAAATTATTTTTCATCCTACTTACTCTTAAAATATAAAAAAAAAGGATAACAGAATGCTATAATTTAGAAGTGAATTAATTTCTAAAATTATATGATATCCTATAAAATCTCAAGAGATTAAAAATCTCGGAGATTAATTTGAATTACAAATGTTGCAATTTTGAAATTTATTTTTAAGCAAGGTTAAAATATCAACTTGAGTTGTACCAAGGTTAAAATTAATTTTCTCAAAAAATATCTAGTAAACTTAAATATCAAAACTATTCGGAAAGAATTGTAGAATTTCTAAATCGATTCGATTATTAATAATCGAATCGATTTAGAAATTCTTTAATAATCGATTAGAAATCTTTTAATAATCGATAATTAACAATGAATTATTCGATTGTTAGTACTCGATTAGAAATCTTTTAATAATCGATAATTAATAATGAATTAATCGATTGTTAGTAATCGATTAGAAATCTTTTAATAATCGATTTAATTAATAATGAATTAATCGATTATAATGAATTTCTAATAGATTGTTAATAATCGATTAGAAATTATTAATAATCGAATCGATTTATTAATTTTCTTTAATTTTAAGAATAAAAGTATTGTGAAAACAATTATTAATCGAGGATTTAAACTGTAAGTGGGGGGAATCTAACAATTCATATGTAAATTGTTTCAAAATATTTTCTACCAAAAATTATCTTATAAACTGATGAAAGCTCAAGTTGTTTTGATTAAAATATATATATATATATATATTTTGTATAAATAAATTTCCTCGGAAGTTTAATTTAGCATGTATAATTGTTTCCTTCTTAATGATTAATTAATTTAATTGGTTTAATTTTAGAACAATTAAACGTTGTACTCTTTCTGAAACAAAAAATTAAACAAAATTAGTAATGAATGGTTTTTTTTTATAATGGTTTTTTTTTTTTAGTTTGATTTTTTTTCTTCAAGTTTGCTCAATCGATGGAAACAAACTCGAGAAAGTGGGACAAACAAGGATCACGAATTCGCATTTACCAAAATACGACATTTGAACGTTTAAGGTCATTCACCTAGACTAATAACCTAGCTGTGTTCTCCTCTCTGTAAGGAAAAATAAAAAAAAAGTAAAACTGATCGCGTGATTTTCACTCTCGGTATGTGACCTAGTAAGAAGTCACTGACTACTTTTGCCCATGAAACACTATCACATGATATCTGTAGCCAATAAGAGGACAAGTACATATTTTTCTCCTATTTTCTTTTAAAGTAAATATTATTCTGCTTTTTTATTATTATTATTTTTTTCTTCTTCTACGGTTTAATCCTCGGTAGTTGTGCTTTCTTAAACAAAATAGAAGAAACAGATTGCCTTTTTTAGATAAAAGAACAAAAATTGTAAAGATTAAGTTACTTTATAAAAAAAAAAAAGAAGTTCTAATCTTTAAATGAAAGCAAAGAAAAAAACAACTCAAGATCTGTTTAGATGGTGCAAAATTTCCTTTTCTGTTTTTCTGAATTATTATTTTTTATTTAAAAGTTGAAACTGGACACTTAAAATTATAGATCAAGTGGAGACTCTATGAACATTTCTTACTACTTCTACTAATGTTAGAGTTTTCTAATTAATCTAATTTTTAAAATTTATTAAGATATGGTTCAAATATTATTTAAAATTCTCTAACAAAAGACTTCTTTTTCTCTACATCAATATTTTCTAGATGCGGTAAGAGTGTTTTCTTCTTGAGAAAAGCATAATTCTGTAGTTTAAAAATTACAAAATTTGTTCAATTTTGTAATTTTTAAACTTTATAAAGAGCCAGATTTCTTTATATACGACTATTATTTTTGACATTTATAAGTTTCTCGTCCTATTTAGATTATATAACTTTTTCTTTATGATGGTGTTTATGTGCATCCGGAAATTCAATGATGTATCTCACTATGCACAGTACATAACAGCGGGTGATAAGGAAAAGCTTAGATAGGGTTAAGTCGGTGGACCTTCCCATTCTATTATATAAGTGGAAATATATACTACTCAGCCCACTTGATTTCGACGCCTCTAAGGTCGATTCCAAGGTCAGTAAGTGTCTGCCTCACTAATATTTTAGTCACAAAATTTTTAGTCTCCGTCCGTGTTTTATATACTTTTTAGAGAAATTTTATTTATGTATAAACTCTACTATTTCTACATTTTTCCACTGTTTAATAGGAAAGCACTGTATTGTGTACGATTTTTTTTATCTATGCAGTAGTTTGAAGATAGTTTTGTCACTTAATTCTGCAGCAGATTTTTCGAATTTTAGTGAGCATTATTCTTAATATTATAGACTTTTTTTTTTATTTTAAAAATGTAAGTTTAGAAAAATTGCTTTGAGTACAGAAGGATTAATCTCAATCTAGCACACTTGACAGGAGAGTTTTTTGATCATTTATTAATTAAAGAGATAGAAGATGGAAGAGAATTTTAATGCATTACTCTTCATTAATTTTTATCAATAAAAGCATATAACAGTAAAGAAAATATTTTTTTAAAGTAGTTTTATAGAAAATATGAAAAAAGACTTTAAAGAATATTAAATATTATTATTTTTGTTTTTTATTTTTTTAAGTAAACAGTTTAAATATTTATACGAAAAGTTTACTTTTAACTTCCAAATTTTAAGTATAAAAATTATAAAATTACAAATTTAGAATGAGATAAATAAAATTTTTATAGTTCTATAATTTTTATTCTAGATAAAAATATTATTCTACAATGCAGAGAGATGAAAACGACGTTTTTCAGTAATTTTTTTTTTCTTTTAATTAAATTCGTTAAATATAAATTTTCCATATTCTAGATAAATTAAAAAATGAATTTATTACGTTAGAACAAAAATCTAAATTTTAAATCAAATTTTATAACTAATTTTTGCATACAATTGGGTTATTTTACTGTATAAAGATGGATATCCTTCATCATATCTAAAACTGTATTAATTGTTATTGTAAACTCCTAATTTAACAGAAAAAAAAATGATCTGACTAATAAAGCTTTTTAGAGTTTAACCAAATTCTTGAAAGATAAGAATAACAATCGCTTCGAACTTGTTGAAATTAGTTTAATTAAGGTAGCACACCTAGAAATATCTTGTATGATTTTACTGGCATTTACAAGTAAATGGTTTCTTCCGAAAAGGGCTAAAAATTAAGCAGAATGTTTATTTATGCGATGAGTAAAGATGGCATCTGTTTTAATAATCGAGTATAAACTACTCATTACAATCTTTAATCCCATTGTTTGGAACGATATTCTAGTAAATTACAAGTGAAAAGAAGCAAAAAAACGATGTCTGGAGGGAATATATCAGTAAAAGCAAATCACAATGGACATCCGGAAATATTTCCCCCAATTACCCCCTTCGTACGGATATTTAGACGTGACATAGATTCCCTGAGAGGCCACTTGGAAAGGTCGCTGACCCAGTCCTCAAGAGGCACCCATCATTTTAGTCTGAAGATTGGAAGATAGTGCAATGTCAGTATGGAAAAATCCTTCACTTGTTACTGATATGTGGTCTGAAATGCTACATTTTGATGAATATATACGTTGCCTGACGGAAAAATAGTCTACCTATGACATTGGATCAAAGATTAAAAAAAATCTGCCTTTATCAGAGTTAATTGATTTTAATTCCATCTTTTTTTTTTTTGCAGTCTTAAGATGCTCACCCATTATATTGTATGCCAGAATAGTATTATTTTCTTTAATAATTGCGCAAATTAATTTATGCGAATGCATAGTTAGTACACTGCAAAAAAATGAGTTAAAATTGATTTATCGAATGCCATTCTCCATAAACGAAAGCGGCACTTTTAATTTATAAGGATAAATATCAGTTTAAAATTTGCATAACGAGAATTGTGCACACTGTATTTAAACACGTTTTATCGAATTAAAATTACCTCCCGCTTTAGAACTGCAAAAACTAATATAAAGTTCATCAAATAAATATTATTTTGTTATTAAATTATGAATCGAAAAGAATTCTTGTTTCTGCTTTTAAGTGACGATGCTATTTTTCAATATGGTGGCAATATATCACTTTTTTTTTTTTTTATTCATAAATACAGCTTTGGTAAAAAATAAAAAGAAGGATGAAGAAAAGTAAATTTATCTTTCTGGAAAAGTTTTCAGTAGTAGTAAAACACAAACGAAGATATTTTTTTTTCTTTATTGTATAATTAGATTTGATTAAAACCATAAAGTTTGCGTGGCTTTAAAATCGACAAAAATGCAACAATTCCCAGATGAAAGTATTCGGATGGTATTAAGAATACCGTCCATTCAGTGCTCCAGGGCTAACTGTCTTTAGGAAACCGTCATAGTTTAACCTTTGCCGTCGTCTCCAGACCTATATAAGGGGTCGTTGGTATAGGTAACACCACCAGTTGCTGCAGTGTGGCCAAGGCCCTTTCAACTCCTTGACACAGGTATCGAGTCATCGCTCGAAATGATAGAATCGTGGAGCATATACCTACTCAAGACCTACGTCATTACCAATTTTCGTGTCATTTTAATATTCGTCACAATTTTTGTATTTACCAGTTGTTTTTTAAGTAGAAAATCAAAAATTCCCGGACCGTTTTGCTTGCCTCTTGTAGGTTATCTGCCTTTTCTCGGTTCGAACTTTCACTTAAAATTAACTCAACTTGCCAAACGTTACGGTCCTATTTATCAGATTTATTTAGGCAACAAGAAGGTTATCGTCGTATCAGATCCTATTCTCATTAAAGATGCCTTTCGAAGAAATGTCTTCTCTGGACGTCCCAATACGGAACTCACCAAAATGGTCCAAGGTTATGGTAAGTTTAATTTATTATATATTATTTTCTTAAAAATATTCTTTAATTAATTATTAATTATTTATTTTTTTAAGATGCGAAACGTGATTAAACTTTTTAAATACTTTTTTATATATTAAATCAGGTATTTTTTTGTGTGTTTTCATGCATTTTATTAAAGTTTTTGTCTAATTAATTTGGAGATCTTCAACTTGAAAGTTCGGATTTTGCGCTTTCAAGGACATTTACCTCAGGGTTCATGGACCTCTCCCCTTCGAGACCCACATTAATTCAGATGAATCAGACCTCTCAGAAAGGGGAAAAAAGCCCCGAAACAATCTAGACTTGTCTTTAAAACTTTTTATAATATTTAAACGATTAAAAAAAATTATATTTTCAGGTATTGTAAATTCCAACGGACCACTGTGGAAAGAACAAAGAGCATTTTTGCATTGGGCATTAAGAGAGATTGGAGCCAAAAATTGTGGTCCTAGAAGATCCATATTAGAAGATAATATTAAAGTAAATTTAAATTTATAATCGTGTTTTAAACTATTAGTTTTATTTCGTGTTTAATGTCTTAAACGTTGGTTTACTTTAGGAAGAAGTCGATAAATTCTTAAGGATTTTGGACCAACAGCGTGGAAAGACCTGCCACATACGTTCTATAGTAGTAAGATGTGTTAGCAATGTCGTGGGTTCGCTCCTGATGAGCGTTAAGTACCACGACGAAGATTCGAGGTTTCCTAGACTTTTACACCTGATTGAAGAAGGATTCAGATTGCTGACTATAGCCATTCCCGTTAATTTTATACCCTTGCTTAGATATTTTCCCCTATGCAGTTATCCATATTATAAACTTATGCAGAACAGAAAGGAAACGGAATCTTACTTTCAAGAAGTCGCTGAAGATCATCGAAAATCTTTAAATATCGAAAGCGCTCGAGATTTTATCGACATGTACCTCATTCGATTAGGGAAGATTAAAGAAGAACATAAATCTTCTTATTTTTCCGGTAAGTTTAAAAATTTATCCATACAATAAATGATATTTATTGTAACATATGTCATAGCAATGCTAACCTTCCAAAGCTTCATGTCATAACACTGGTTTTATACCGAGAAGCAACATTTACAGAGGTTAATATCAAGTAGAAACGAGATACCCAACATTGCATTATACAGTTATGCGAATATGCAACTTAAAATTTAACAATCTACTATTTTAATAGATGCTAAATGTTTACAACTTTTTATTTTTGACATAAATCGTTTATTTTTTATTAATTTAAATAATTTTTTCCCTGTTAAAATGCACGTGCAATATTTAGAATCATAACTATCACTAAGTAATTCTTAATAAGGAAGACGACTCATAGTTTGAACATTAATCTGAGTCGTTTACGTTTTCATGGCTAAAACATCCTGTATATTCAGACATAATTATCATTACCAGCAATTTATTGAGAGATACAGGCATGAAAATAATACTAAAACAGTCCAACTAGTAAGATGTTTTAACACTTCGGAGTTTCCATTTAAGATGTTTCTTCTCTGATTATATTTTTTAAATAATTTTTTCCAGTTAGAATTGGGAAGTTTCTTTAATGATTTAAGAACTATTATCGAAATATTTTTTTTGAAATCAGGAAGAATATGAGAATCAAAACAAATTAAAGCAGTATTATTATTATTATTATTATTGTAGTAAACTGTTCAAACAAGACTACAAATATTTAGTAGCCTTGTGCTAACATCTTCGGTTTATCGCCAAAAATTATCTAGATTTGATTATGTGCTGTTCTCTTTTATCTGTAAACATTTTAGTAAGCTATATATGTATAGCTATGTGTTATCTCAAATGTTTAACATTAATTAAAAAGATATTGGAGAAAATATAGATTATTTTTGGATATTAATATGTAGATAGCCGAGTTTAAAAAAATTTCCTTCTAAAAATATGTTTAATGTATTTTTTTATTAAGGATATACGATTGATACAGCTTCCTAATCATTAAATTCTCTTTCAGAACAACAGTTATTGCAGATTTTGGGAGATATGTTCAGTGCCGGCTTAGAAACAGTAACCACTCTACTGGAATGGTCTGTTATCTATATGGTAGCGTATAGAAACGTTCAGAAATTGGTCCAGAAGGAAATGGACGAAAAAATTGGAAGAAAAAGACTGCCTGTTTTAGCTGATCTTCCAAATTTACCTTATACGGAAGCTACATTATTAGAAATAATGAGAAGAGCTAACGTTGTAGCAATTGGTCCCGCACACGCAACTTTACAGTTAGTAAACTTGATTTTGCTTTTGAAATTTTGTTATTTTATATGTTAAGCATAAGAAATATTCGTTAATGAGAATTTTTACTTTGAACCATCAGGGAAACGGAATTAGGCGGATATAAAATTCCGAAAGGAACTCATATTGTGCCAAACTTGTGGGCAGTTCACATGGATCCGAAGCTATGGCCAGAACCAGAAAGTTTCAAACCAGAACGTTTCTTGAAAGATGGAAAAATTCATGTTCCAAGTTATTTTATGCCATTCTCTATCGGTAAGTTGTTTTAATATTCATCAAATTGCTATCTTAAAAAAATAACATAGATTCAATATTCATTTCTATATATTTAGGTCGTAGAAGATGCGTAGGAGATACTCTAACCAAAATGGAAATGTTTATGTTTCTCTCCAGTATGCTTCATCAGTTTGATATTAGCATTCCTGAAGGTGAAAAACCTCCAGAATTAAATGGAAAAGTCGCAGCTTCATTGACATCGGCTCCTTACAAAGTCTACGTTGATCTCAGAGACTCATTATTGCTTTAAAAAAATATATCAAAATATTTATGTATAATTTCTATTTTTACAATTTTATCTTTTTTAATCAGTTCGAAAATTTTATAGTACGTGCATATACATCTACAATTCAATTTTTAACACTTGTTTTCCCCTCCAAATATTTACTTGGATAGAATATTGTGAATTACGCGAATTTTTATTTTATTTTAATTTACTGTATAGCATCGAAATGAATTATGTCATGCATTTATTTAAATTATATTTACAACTTATAAACGGCATTAGTCCTTCTTTCATATATGTAGTGGGAAAAAACGAGTGGCGATATTGTTAATACGAATAAAATGATAAAAAACTGTTGATAGAATGCTTTTTTTCCCATTCTTTTTTTTTCTTCTTTGAAGCGGCAAGAAAAAATGCCATAATGCTAACGCTGTCTGCAAATGCTCGTTTCGTGTCTTGAAGCATCTACATCTATTGGCTAAGGGAACAGCTGTTACTCTGTTAAGATTTATGATGTTTAAAACAATAACAAAAACAATGTCCATCTCTCGTAAATACTTGTTTTCTTAGAATCGGGTCAACATTTGTGAAATTCTCCAAGGACAGTCGCTAGCATTGCGCCTTACAACAATGACTACAATACAATAATTATTTAGCCATTTGTTTTTCTTAAGGCCGTACACATGTGTTATTGTACTGACTTCATTTAGTAGACATATCATCAAAGAGAAATGCTTTCGTATGATGCATGTGATGATAGTTCAGCTGGTAAAGTTTAACAGATCTGAAGGTTCTGGAGCAGGTACGACAAAAGATGCGGCTCCAGATGTTCTGTTATGCCATTCCAATGTTGTCAAGCTTTGCCATTTCATAGTGCAAAAGTTGACAGTGGTACAATCGGGAGAAAATACCGACCTCAACCTATTTTGAGTTTGACGAGCCTCTTATAATGTCAAAAGAATCTTTTAATGCACATACAACTCACAATACAATTCCCCTTAGGCCAAACTTAACTACTGTATGTTGTATTGGAGGAATGAATGTAATTTTATTTCTTTGCGTGTTAAATTCGTACCAAATGTCCATAATATAATTTACAAAATAGTCTTTTGAATTAAAGGTATGAAAAAATGGAAATAACAAAAAGAAATCTCGGAAAAAATTATACTGTACAGTGTAATGAACAGTTATAGATGTTGTGAGAATATTTTTTCAAAGAAACTTCCTCGCAATTACGTGATATTATTTTTACTTACCACAGACACACCTAGCACACATCTACACAATAAAGAAAATAATATAAAGAGTTGGCGACAGGCAATGCATACAAATACCTATTTTATCTTGCATATGAATGAAGATTATGTTGCAAATAAATGTTACCAGATAATCGTATGCAATACGCAAGTAACTGATCGAGACTTTTCTTAGCTAAACGAAATTTTAACACACAATAATCTAAAAAAAAACTATATTTATAATAATGGTTATTTTTTCAAAACGAAAGTTGAATTTAAGATTATTTTATGTTGTTGTTTCTTCGATAAATGCTACCCTTAAAAGGTGATTCCCAGATAGTTGCCCTTCCTGTTACTCTGAGTGGTGCTTATAATTTTTCCGCCCTGGGCTAGTTAGAAATTACTGCCATTCGCCGAGATTTTTACCACCCCTTTCTATAATAGGTAGATCCAGTGGCATAACTAGATCTCTGGTCTCAATACAATTTGCTCGTTAGCCCTAGATCCGGGCCTCTGATGGCCCTGGGTCAGGGCTTTCGGAGATTGTGGGCTCAAAGTACTTATGGATTTAATCGTATCACTAGATGGACCTGTGATTCACCAGTAGCATAATTAATTTTTTTAGCAAAATTACTGAGAAAATTTCTTTATGCGGCATTAAAATAAATAAATAAAATGTTAAAAAGCATTTAATATTAAATTGTGCTTAAGTATAAATGCGCATATTACAATTAAATTTAGAATGGCAACAGAAACAATGATTTATCTTAAAAAATTTTTTAATATGACATAATTATCATATTTAAAAATTTTCTGGGTGATATTAAGATAATTTTTGGGAAAAACTTGTTTAAAACAGCGCTCAAAAAAAAAGGAATGAAAAATAATTGTTTTGAAAGCCATCTACAACTGCCAACTTAAACACAAGACGATTAGAGTCATAAAAATTATAAAATTTACTTTAGATGATTCTTATAAAATAGATTTTAATATTTTAATTATTTATCAGTTTTTCATAAATAAAGAAGGCTATAATTTAGTAAGAATTATTATATTTTTCAGATAAGCCTATACACATTAACTACAGTTAGTAGTTTCATAATTATTCTAGTCATGAAAGAAACTGGCAACATTATAGAAGTAATTTTCCTGCTTAGAAGTAAGTTGCTTAAAATTATTTTCCCTTATGTTAATAAGTTTCTCTCTCTCCTTTTTTGAGTCTTATTTTACAATAATTTATAATTATTATGGCCATCTAACGATAACTTTTTAAATAATGTATTCGAGATTTGGACTAAATATTACAAAATGAAAGCCGAATTGTAAAGTAAGTTAGACATTTGTTAAATTCAGATTCAATGATTATTGATAACATCGAAATCATAGCATCATTCAGTAGAACCAGCACTCAAAAGGCGTTTTGCTTGTTTTTTATGACTGAAACATTAAAAAAAATAATAACTATAGTGACCAAAGATATTAATCTAACGTCTTGGTCCAATTTTTTAAGAACTACACCATTATAAACAATAACACATATAAATAATGGATCTACTACATTAAACGAATTAATGGAAAGATTGACTACGTTGATAAATATAGATAGGTTTAGAAAAAATAGATTCAAGTAAAAATAAATAAAACAATTCTTGGAAAAACTATTTTTTGCGATTTGTTTTTTATTGTTAATTTGTATCCTGATATAATTTATACATTGTGTAAAAACAATTTAATATCTATTAAACTGTTTCTATAGAACATAAAAAAAAAACATTATTCTGCAAAAAAATCTCAATGCTTCATAGATTAATACGGCCGTTGTAACAGGTTAAAACGAGCCTATATCACGACTGTCTGCTAATCGCCCTGTTAACTGTAGTCCAAAAATGGTATAAATTTTTCCGTCATCATCAGTTTTTTTATTTTTTATCAGTCAAAGCTTTCCATTTTGATAAAATACTAATGATGTCAGAGAAATGTATAAAAGATTGTACACTACGTCCGAAAGAAGACATAATATTTATATGTATTGTATTGTGTATAAAACTTTATTATGTGCAAGTTGAAAAGTACTATTTTGAAAACAAAACACTCATTATTATACCCATAGCAAGTAGAAAGAAAGGAAAGGATCACAAAAACTTTTAGTATTAAATGTTTATACTAAAAAGAAGCATTAAAATAATTTAAAGAAGCATTAAATAATAATTTGGACAAAAATATCGCATTATTGGTTATATTTACGACGAAATTTTGCATTTTATTTTTATGTAAAAACGCATGAATGCATACTTTAATTAATAATTTATGACAAATTAATTTTCTAGCAAAGAGCGCCGAATTATAGAAGATAACCAACTGAAGAGCTAAAGATATTTATATAGTACTGTATACACAAAACCAATGAAAATGTGGTTTTATATAAATATCTTTAGCTCTTCAGTTGGTTATCTTCTATAATTCGGCGCTCTTTGCTAGAAATTAATTTGTCATAAATTATTAATTAAAGCATGCATTCATGCGTTTTTACGTAAAAATAAAGTGTAAAATTTCGTCGTAAATATAACCAATAATGCGATATTTTTGTCCAAATTATTATTTTTTACGATTTAAAACTCATATTACGGCATTTTTTATAAAAATAAAAAATATTTTTAAGCATCCGTGTCGTATATAATTAACTATAGAATTAATTCCATTATCGCTTCGTGTGATATTTTTAACCTCTTCCAAATTTATAAAATTTACCTATTTTCCTCTTCTATCATACACCCGACAAATTATAGTAGAAGAAGAATTTTAAATTTACTAAAAATTGACGTTTGTTCTTTTTAGTATTTTATTATAAAAAAATAAAAAAATAATAATAATAATACTTCATATTTTTATAATATTAAAACTTCGTATTATAAAGCGGATTTATGAATTAATAAAATCATTTTTTTTTTTTTTTTTTTTTCGCTTTGCAACGAAATGGATGCTTAGACCATCTTAAATACGTTTTGCGACCTCTGATGGCAATAAAAGTAATCAGGACTTTGTAGTGCTTCCATCTAGTGATAAGAAATGAAGTATAATTTTAAATAATTAGGTTACTATCAACGATCGTTGGTTTTAGTATTAACAATTAAGTTCTCCTTTTAAGCATCCGTATCGTATACATTCGTGAATGCATACATTATAATTCAACAATTTTTCAATATTTAAATTATGTGCAGAGCAAATAAACGAATTCTATGTTATGTTTCTTGCATGAAAATTTATTTTGTGAAGATACCACAGTGTCATCATGTATCGTGTTCGTGGATGTATGGTCGTGCTATGAACATGAATGATTTCTGGTCATTTCTATCTAAATCCAATCGTTGGGTCTGTCAGACAAACACGAATTGTTTATTATTAAGTGATGGATTTTATTTATCGTCAGTATACCCTCATCCATTCGCGTTTGTCTTACCATTCGCGACCCCGCATACTCGCGGATTTTGCTCTGAAAGTTTTTTTTTCATAATTTCGTCAATTTCGTGAATTTCTTAGGCCATTTTTTAGCAGAAAACATTTTAATTATCCTCATCGTATGGTACAGCAAATTTCATCATTCATTCATTATTGGTGAGTACAATAAAATTAAAATGTTTTTAATTTATCATTACTATGTACATATTAGACTACATTATTATTGTTTTTAATTTATCATTACGACATATTACTATATTATTATTGTATTAATGAGTAAGACTGTCTTTAGAATGTGTTTGGAAAGCATATTTTAGCGTATATAATATCATACATAGGCGTTTTAAAACTACATCAATAATTCGCGGATTTTCTGGATTCGCGGGAGGGGAAGGAACGTAACCCCCGCGAATAGCGGGGGGATACTGTATCTTCTTTCTTTAAATTAATAATTAAGTTAATAAAAGTATTATATACTATTAAATTCAAATATAATAATATTTATTCTGGATTTTTTAAAACAAAAATAATTATTCAGTTCTTATATATAATATTCGTATTACATAAATTTAGCAAAAAGTCTAATTCAAAAATTATTAGAAGAAAATAAGTTTGAACGTCCGCCATTTTTAAATAGATTACGATAGAATTAATTGATCGTATTTCAAGGAAAATTCGGTGATACGGCCGCTCTAACGAAATTAGTAAAAATAAAACGGATCAAAAATTATGATAAAAATTTCAGAAGTTTGCTTGTTCTCTATTTTTAAACAGTTCAAAATACAGAATTAATTGATATATTGTTAATTAAAGGCCATGATTAATGATAAATTATCTTTCTGCTAAATTTAATAAAAATCTATTAAATATTTGAAAAAAAAGAAGGATATATCTCAGAAATTTAATGTTGTCCATTTTTAAATGATTTGAGTTACAAATTAAAAGATATGAGTTTACCGAATTTTATAAAAATTTAATAATTATTCGTAAAATTATTAGTGACATACTCGTGAATTAAAGTAAATGATTTATATACTAAAAATGGATTAATTCTGCTTTCCACTTTTTAATAGGAAAATAAAATTTGAAAAACATTAGGCGCATTCTGTATAAGTAAAGAAAATTTATAAAATTTAAATTTATTATTCTAATTATCGATGCTTTCTTGTATTATATAGTATACAAATTATTATAATAGTGTATTAAATTATGTAAAATATATGATTGTTAAAAAAATGTTTAGGCCAGTCACTGGACTGCACTAAAGAATGTCGGGAATGTGTGTTTGATATGTTTGCTGTACTGTACATTTCAATAGGTAGATCACATATTTAGCTTTATAAATTCGTTCTTTTTATTTATTTTAAATTATTATAGTGTATGTACTGAAAAATGTCGAATATTTCTCTTACAGAAAGTCAAATCATTTTCCAAAATAATAATTTTCTACATTATCAATATAAAAACTTAGAAGTCATACTAGATTGTAAATTGACGTTCAAATATCAAAGAGAGATTCATTCTCGCATAAAATTAATTTATAGATATTTCAAATAAATTTCTTCTCAAAAAGTACTGTTTATCTTGTTTCATTCCTTTATACTCAATCTTATTAGATACAACCGTCTACGCTGTAATTTCACGATTTCATGTGATGAAAATAAATTCTTCGATGTAACTTTTCCATTAAAACTTTTGATTAACTCTAAAAATATTCATATACTTTCAATTAATCAAAAATACCAATATTTTAGAGTTCATAAATGAAATTATCATTTCCAGGCATGAAAAAGTGGAAAAATTATAAAGGTTATCTAGTGAACTATTTGAAGTTCTACGTTCAGTCATTTCAATCAATATCAAGATATCTTTTGCACATTTATTAATTACATAATAAGCAAAACAGAAAAATCTTTCTTACTTCTTTTTCTTCTTCTATACTAATATGGAGGGTATAGCTATGGGCTTTTTCCTCCGATGGCGAAAATCTTTCTTAGTTCAAGCTTTGAAAAATTAAATAATATATTTGCATGTTCATCACTGGCTGATGTATTAGAACTGTTATTAAAAGTCGTATTCGAAGGTTTACTAAAAGGTTTTCTTATGTAATCAAGGAGTGGATAAATAAATAAATGTAAAATATTATTAGGTCTCCTAGTAAAATATAGAATTATTTAATATTTTGCTCAATTAAATTATTTCTTGTTTAAAAGTTAGCGACATATACAATTCATTTCAAAGCATTGAAGAGAAAAAAAGACAAAAAAACTATCTGTTATTTTACACATTCATACATTAAATTGTACAGTAAATACTGTTCAATATGCGATTTTTACAATCAAAATTTTACCATGGTAAAAATTTAATATGTCCAGAAACAATAATTCGCAGATCTATCAAAGTATAGTCTCAGGCAAATCAAGTAAGAATTAACGAACATTCTCTATTATCTATGCAATGAGGAAAGAAAAAACATTTTATACTATTCTGGAAAATAAATAAATCCAACTGGATAATTATCGAGGGAAACGAAAAGATGTGTCTTCGGAAGACTGCTTAGTTTTTACTTTAGAACACTAGTAAAAACTAAGCAGTCTTCCGAACATCAGGCAGCTGATGCAACTAGTAAAAACTAAGCAGAACGCTAAGCAGTCTTTAGAACATCAGGCAGCTGATAGAACTATTGTCTCGGAAGAAAAAGCTTCTCTACACATCAAGGCGAGTCCTCTTCGGAGAGATTTACCCAAGGACACTGGATTGACTTCTCGATCGGTAGGTCGGCTGATAAGATGACTATTTTCGCAAACGTTTATTCAGTTCTATAGTTAATTTTCGGGATAAGCTGCTTTTATATAAACTCAGTCGAACCCTCCATAGGCCGAACCCGTCGGATCGCCGCCCGGGGTAAAAAGTCATTTATTCCTTCATAGATATTGTAAGTAAAAGAATTTTTTTTTACTTAAAATATCTATGAAGGGGAGGTGACTGTTCTATATCACGTGACGAACAAAGTCTACGGCAAAAAAGGATGTCTGTGCCAATCACCTCTAATCCCGCCTTTTTTGGAGAAAATGGCTGACATCATCCGCGCTGAGAAAGAATCCACTCGATATTGTCGAAGTATGAATTGTAGACGAATAAAATCGAAAACGCTGTGCTAAATCAATGCAGAATGCGTTCATTGATTTGTAAGTATAATTATTTTTGCAAATTATTGCTCATTTTCGAAACAGAGAAGTTTTACGTTCTCCCTCCGAACTTTACGGTATTTTAAACACACGATTTTTAATGAAACGCTTAAATCGCCATCTGATGATCTTAAAAGTAAATATTTAATCAAAAATCGCCAATATCAATAAAAGTTGGAACGGGGATTTTTGAAGTGCTTAATACAGTATCAGTTTCTGGCTAACAAATACTATACGAAAGGGATGTTAAGCAAGGATTTATAACCTAAGAAAGATGTTTTAATACTTATTGAAATGTATTCAAAAATCTTAGCTATGCTATAATAACTACAGTGTTATGCCCGATACCGAAATATTGGCTAAATCTATGGCGCAGTCATCTGCTAAAAAGAAGGAAGAGAGAAGTTATTAAAAAAAAAGCATAAGAAAAGATGACATTCAGCAGAAAATATGCTAGATCAGTAGTGGAAATGAGAAGAAATACTAAAGAAACAACAAACTCTATTAAAATAAACTGAACAAGTAGTAAATTTAATGAAATAAGCTTTATTAATTATGGGTTAACTTCCCATAACTAAAAACAAATAAAACAATAAATTGTTACAAGAAAGTAACATGCTGTTTTAACTTCAAGACTAAGATGGACTAACGTCTTACAGTAGAATGCAACAATGTACACAAACAAAAAGATGATCGTCAGCTTGAAGAAGCAGCCATCATAAACACAAATAACAGCTCAAAATCGCTATCCACGAAGGGAGCCATAATAACTGATCTTCATGAAGATGCACACAGAGATGAAATAATCGTTGATCCTCTTCCTGAAAATATAAATATAGATGAAATGCTGCACGTAAACTGTTGATCGTCTTCCCGAAGATTCACACAGATTAAAAACTCTCCTGGAGACCCCAAAACGGCTACGTTGGCTTCACTAATCTTTCTTTTTTTTTTTTTTGTCTTTTTTTCTTTTATGTATATTACTGATCTCTTTTTATAACAGTGATGTTGATGGTCGACTTTGGTTTCTCCACTGCAGCGCTACTGCCCTGGAGACCCCAAAACGGCTACGTTGGCTTCACTAATATTTCTTTTTCTGTCTTTCCTTCTTTGATGTGTATTACTGATCTCTTTTTATAACAGTGATGTTGATGGCCGACTTTGGTTTCTCCACTGCAGCGCTACTGCCCTGGAGACCCCAAAACGGCTACGTTGGCTTCACTAATATTTCTT
>WUQG02167437.1:0-23102 GCA_011317285.2 Androctonus mauritanicus
TATTTAAAGAAGGATTGATGAGGAGGAAAAAAAGGTAGAACTCGCCCCTATCTTAATACTCGCCCTTAAAACAGATTAACAACCCAAGGTTTTGTTTCCCCTCTTTCTCGCATCTGTTATCATTCATTTAAATAATAATAAAAATTTTCCATGCATTTTCATGAAGAAAATTTTTATTTATTTCCCTTCTTCTGTCTTCCAAAAGAATATTTACATAGGGATTATCTATAAGCTTAATTGCAATAAAAATTGAAATTTTTTTTAATTATAATTTTTGGCTGACAATTATTTTAATTTAAATAATTACTTCTAATTTATAAATCGTCGAGAAAATTTTAAGTAGTTGTATTTATTATGTAAATCCAAATTACAGTTGTTCTAATTATTTTGCTAATTTCGTTTTTTTTTCTTTTCTGTTTCTTGGAGATGTACATTCGGATTTTCTCTTCTTACTTCTCGAGAATAGCTCCAAGAATTTTAATATAATAATAATAATAGAAACGATTTTAATTACTAAAACGTGTAAATTTGTCTAAAATGGAGAGTTGAATGAACAAGGAAACCGCATCTTGTTTACTAGGCGATAAGAACAAATATAGAAAATGTTGTAAGAATGCCTTACGTCTAAATGATAGAAAATCGAATTAGTATCAGATTTTGTGTATAAACTGAGAGGCATTAATGAAAATTAATTAATTAACTTTAAATAATTAAGTAAAATGTGTTTATAAGAGAGAGAGGAAAATTCCCTTTTTTCTTTTCTTATAATGGATTTCTATTATTGCCTGAAACTTCACCAATATTTCCAGCAGATTATTTCTACCGATTTACAAAATATTTTGTAAATCGGTAGGAATAATCAAATATTTTCTATAACAGCTTAATTTCTGAATGGATTATGATCAATTTAGCGCAGAAGATTTTTAAAAAATTCTTAAATTTTCAATAGATATGATATAAAATTAATTTTTGACAATTGAATTGCGAAAAAGATATACTTTCAAAGGTTTGCTGAATAATACAAGAGCTGTCTTTGATAAGGATAATATATAATCTAATGCGTGTTTAATTAGCAGATTAATTTACATTGAGGTCGGATACTAACCGACTTACATATAAAACTTGCTACTGATCATCAGTAAATACGAAAGAAAATATAATAATAATAATAATAATAATCTGTCTGTTTGGTTTTAACTCATTATATTGGAAAGAAACGGCTGGAAGTTATTCTCCGTTTAAACGATATTAGCCTCTTTCGAAAGAAAAGATTAAGAAAACCAAGTTTTGGTGGTTTTAAGAGTTTAAATTCCGATCGATTTAACGAACTGATGCTGGTTTTCAGGCTTGCACCACGATTATTTATCGAAGAATAAAAATCTCACATTTTTAAATTGATTTTCCATAAAAGCATCTTTTATTTCTCGGAGCCAGGTAAAATTCAGATTTAAGTATATAGCGTTTGATTAAATTGTTTTAATTCGTGTTTCGCATCATCTAAGCAAAAATAGATTTTTAAAATCTTTTAAATATTTTTCGGTTTTAATAGGAAATTGGACGTGTTTCGTGATACGTCGAGCTCAAATAGTAAACATCGAGTCGACCGAAATGAGAAAGATACTCTTGATAAATCGTTAACAATAATTAAACTTTGCTAAAGTGCCTTTCTCGGAATACATAAATTCCTGTCATAACCTGTAATGTGAACTTACCATATGCTTTCAATTAAGTCATAGACTAATAATAATGCAGTTAACCGCCCAGCTTCAACTTCTTCGCATAAAGTAGAAAATAATCGTCAACAGCTGTAAAACTGACGGAATCGAAAGCACGACCCTTGTTGAAACTTGAATTACCGCTATATGTTAAATGATATATGTGTAAATATTTACCTCTGAAAAAAACCACGGCTGAACAGAGGGGAGGAAAAATGCATTCCAGCTCGTATTTAACTGATATATATCTTCTAAATTCAGAGAGTAGAACTAAAAATAATAAGTAGAAGATTTTAATTCCTAGGGATTTCGATATATTCTATTTAGGTTATGAAAACTGCAAACTAGATTGTGTTGTAGTATTTCAACATGGCCGAGTGAGTTGGATACTCTCTTACACTGTCGGGACATCTTGACAATTCCAAAGCCGTACAGCTCCATTGTTAATGGATGTGTTGGGTACATAATTTCCTCTAATGGTACAGTAATTTTCGGTCTATAGTACCCTCTGCACGTGATGAACTGTGTGTGAAATTTGTCTTCTGTCTTCTTCTCTCCCCGCTTGTCTGTACAGTCCATTAACTATATGGAGACATTGTATTCATAATAAGTGGAACACAAAAGACCAAGGAGTAATATAAAATCTATATGGTTGGCAAATAAAAAATGATTTGGTTTTTTTCAAGTAATTACTGTTTGAAAAGTTAATAATCAAATAATTATTAAGTTAACTTTAATACCAAATATTAATTAAGGAACTTTTCCGAAAGAGTATGAATTACGCTAGTTTATATAATTTTTCAAATGCGGTACATATACATTATTTCGGTGCTGTGATGTAAAATTGGCTGTTTTGCCAACAACACCGAACCATCGAGCAGATTTTTTCAAAATAGTCTAAATTTTAAATATTTGAAAATCTACTACAAGTTAAATATCATCCATTTAGAAAAAAATATTGAAGAATTATTTCAGACATTAATTTGGCAAAGCGAAATATTTTAAATTTGTAATGAATGAACGACCATAATGTAGAGGTAAGGAGAATTTTCTGTCAGGACGACAGACTGGTGAATTTTTTTCTGGGGAATCCGATCTCAGTACCTTTTTTTAAATTTTTCATGACTGCTATCAAATTAATGTATCGAGTTCTTGTGATCCGTATATAAAATCTTTAGAATTATATTAGTGGCGGATTAAGAATTAGAATACTTTTATGCCATACATAGACAACGATGGCCCAATGCGAGCGTATAGAAAAGATTCTTATAGTTTCTCCCGAGTCTATATCGAGATTTTTCAAACTGCGGTTGCAATTTTCCTCCCTTTAGTAGGTCGCCACCAACAGAAAAAAATGCACAAAAAAGTTTGGAATACAGCTTATGAAATAAAACTTTTCTGAAAACGGATCAGTTTTTTGGCGCTTAAAGACGTGTCATCCGTAGCAAATATGTATCGTTAGTCAGTAACAAATAAACTAACATAAAAATACAATCTGTCTGTGATTTATCACTCATGCGCTGGATCACAATACAAGACACGGTTCCCGTAGTAGTATAGTGGGTCGAAGTCAAAAATGTTTGAAAAATTCTGATCTATAGCCTATAATATGGTAAAGGATACGACTTTTATTCGTATATCTTAATTAAATATGCGTGTGAGAAATCATTCAAATTTTCAGTTTTTGGGCCGAATGCTCATTTAAACGCTGCAAAATAACAACAATGATTAAAATGGTAATTCTATTAAGTTACTTTAATCAATAATTAAAATATACACGATATATTAAATAATTTGTTTATGTATTTTTTAAGGGAAACTTTGTAATTAGTAATATCGTTGACGAATGGCATTTAATCTCTTAGAACTCTTAGGTTTTAATATGGAAAGAGTAGCGAATACGTAGTTAAATGGACTTAATACAAGCGGAATCGAAATTAATTCCGAGGAAACTCCTTGATAAAGATGGTTAAGAATTCTTCGATTTTTGATGAATCCTTTTACTATCTTTTTCTCAATAGAGCGAAGCGAAGTCCATTAACAATATTGCTTCCTTTCAACTGGGAAAGGACAGTCGGCGGTTGAGTGGGAAATCTAATCACATCTCTTTTTTTCCCCTTCCTCCTTCTTCCTCCCCGACTACCAACCTTCCTTACCAACTGCCGTTTGAAAAATGACTCCGTCTGTTTGTACGACCAAGTAAGGGTATCCCAGTCTGGCGAGGGGTAGGGTTCGCGCACCTTCTTAGAGGTCCGCTGTCAGGACAAAATCAATTTCACGTGCCATCGGTCACGTGGGGAAAGTGTAAGGTTGCTATGACGACACAAAATTGACAAACTCCGTAGCTGAGCCTTTTTGTCCCGAGTCTATTACAAGTTCGCTTTAGAAGGAGTTTGAGTATCTTTCCTTCGAGTGTTTGGCGATGATAAGGCTCTTTTCGATGCACGTCTTCCCCTTTTTCGTTGACGTCATTCAGATTAAACCGAAAGAAAAACTTTTCGTCGATAACGCTTGAGGCAGAAATGGTTTATTTGCCAGTTGGAAGAAGAGTTAGTTGCTGGAGGAGTTAATTTGCACAGTTTAAAGGAATATTTCTCAATTATTTCCACTCGATGGCGATATTTTCTTTATCATTTAATTCCGGTGATTAATTTCGGATTGCTTTTACGCTCCGAGTAACGTCCTACCAAATTGCTCTTTTAATAATTGACTACAAATGGAAAAAATTATTTTAAACTCTAATTGCATCTTTAACCAGAAATTCGTCGCCCGATTAAATTTCCTGGGGCCTTCCTTCCGGACTCTGGAAGAGCGTGGATAATTCGTTCCATATGTTTACTCGAATTTCCACTTTCCATCAGAATTTTACAAGGATAGAAATATTCCTAATTCTCTTAATTTTATCAATTAATCATTTATTTATTTTTCTTTCTTTTATAGTTGCTGGAAGTTAAATATGATAATTTCGGACCTACTCATCTCATCCCGTTAAGACAAGGAAATTTCTATCCTCATCATCCTCATCCTCATCATCATCATCATTCCGAACAACGAGGACGATCGAAGAAAAGTAAAGATCATTTTAATCCTATTTATGAAGAAGTGTCTGGTGGATCGGAAGAAAGAGCTGACATTCGTAGTTATAATTCGGATGTGGAAGATAGCGAAGCCGAAGGAAGAACTATGGACAGTGAAGACGATTTTGCAGAAGACGAGCTAAGTTTAGCCAGAGAAGATGGTAGCAGGCCCTGTTCTGGAACAAGTAGCATTAGAGGTTCTACTGGTGGAGATCTGTGCAGGGATGTAGGATCGAGCGATGGCGAAGGAGGAACTAGCGAAGACGGAGGAGCCATAAGAGGATCCAGAGATCTGTACAGAAGCAATTCTGGTCATGATACGTGTAAACACACACAGTCTTTAGAAAGAAATAAAGACGGGCATTCGAGTGACAGCTTTCAAGCCAAACAAAATTATTATATGAGTAAAGGAATGTTAGGGCCAGATTTAGCCTACCCCGATTTTGATAGAACGTCCAATGTACCATCTAGGATGTGCCATCCAGAAGAAGAAATGACTAATCCTTTGGATATTTCGGACCATCCAAATTCATATCCACAACCTACAAATTCAAATCTTTCTCCAGTTTCTCCACTCGGTGGCTACACAAGAAATTCTCCTCCTCCGCCTCCGTATGTTCCAGGGTTAACGTCACCCAGGCTATCGTCTCAGCCGTCCCGACGCAGACCTGTGCCGCAGTTTAGTACATTCCACCCAAAACTCCCCCAAGGACCCAATACACTTTCTCCTCTTTCTCCCGCCGAGAATATATATTCTACAATAGATGATGAAGAGGAAGTTGAACAACAACAACCATCTAGTCAAAAGCATCTTGTGCCAACAGACAAGGAGCTACCGGAAGAACCGGAACCATATGGGGATATTCGACCTGACTTCGAGACACGCATTACATCTTGTACGTGATGCGAGTCATGTTCGAATAACCTCAGAATTACTGTTTATTTTTTAGTTTTCTGCCAATATTCGTGGTTGTGATCGTTGTCATCGGGCAAATTTTAACGATGGTCAACGATGATGCACCTGTCGATGCTGTGATAACGGTCCTTTTGACCCTTCGCCACCTCTTCATTTCTGCACGCAATAGCATGGTTGATCCTGTCATTCATGCAATAAAAATATGAAGATCTGCAAATGCTCAATAAAGTCGTCCTCGGAGCGTTTGTTTATAAAATATGGGCCCTCTAATAGATGACGACAGACGTATAGCAATAAGAAGTCATTTTTGGTCCTTTTCGTTTTATTATTAACGTAGAAATCACATTTGCGATTCGTACTTCTTATATTCTCTCGAAACCTGAACAGAGAACATCAATATGCAACCATTTTGTGGATGTAATTAGAGGAATTCGGTCGAGTTAGTAGAACTTGTGCGTTCCCCAACAGAATATTATGCAATCCTGCCCTTATCAACGGATAAATGATTCTATAGTAGCTATGCTAAGATATAAAAAGTTTTCAGTCGAAGCGCGCCATATTCTTCCAATATTCCTCGAAGCAGAAGTTTTAAAGAGACATTACAGTTCATAAAACGACACGGAGTTATTTTTGTAGACATAAAGGGGCAGAAAATATATGAAAACCAAAAAAGAACCTTAACAGTTTTTTCAGGCCACCAAAAATCAGAAATCAATGGACGACGACGACGGCGCTTTAAGCGAAAGTTTTCAAGCAACACGAACATTTCGCGTTTTGTGGTAAATTTGTTTATCTTCTATATGGTGTTGTGTAAAACTGTGAATTTCGTGCTGTCGTAATTCGTTTGGTTATTCCCTTGACCTCATAGGCCTACCAACAAGGACTTTTCCAATTTGAAGAATTTCCAATTTCCTCAAAAAACTAAAACAAGGCGATTTTGTGCGCTGAATTGATATGTGGACAACATATCAGCTTTTGACTTGTGTATTATTTAACTAAACAAACCGAAAACGGTGAATGATTGTAATAAAAAATATAAACATACTTTTTCTTTGTCATTTTTATTTATATTGAAAACCATAGCGTTTCAACCAGAACTATATAAATACCAAATTAACTCGAAAGGTATTTTTGCCAATATTTTCCCTCGTTTCTTTAACAGCAATTTTGATAATTAACGTCTTATCGGCTCCTAAATTTGATTGCCTCAACTTTCCTAGTTGGGGAAAACTTTCATTTAGACACGAAGAATAGCGAGACTTATCTGGTTCCTCCGCAATGAAAGCTAGAAAACGCATCAATAGTTTCTTTGCTAGCCGCAAGGTGGCGTTTATTGCCTTCTACACAAGCATCCCATCGATATATCCCTTGGGAAATAGCAACAACAACAATTGGTGATTCTACCAGTCGATGTCGATAAAGAGGATGGAGAGTGGGGCAAACGTGACAGCGAATAAAGGATCATCACTCCTGTTCCTCCTCCTCTCCCCAATCCGAAGGTCGATTGGGTGGGATTAAAAGAAGCTTAATTTTTCCTCCCCACATCTTAATGGTGGTTTCGCGTGTCCGAACAGCTTTCGATTTTCCGGTTTTGTACAAGTATTTCAGTTATTTTCTTTCTTTCCCACCCGTGGCGGGCGTGAGATCGGGATGGACCATGGGAGGGTTTGCGGTGGTGGCTAACGTCACTCTTATCTTAATGATCCGTCGCTAATTCTTTTTCCTTCCTACGCTATGTCCGTATTTCTTAAATACATCCGACCTTCCTTTCGAGACGTAGCGAATTATCTATTAATTCTCGACCGTGGCCGCGATTGCCATTTAAAAATCCGCCCTGATTCTACAGTTTGAAACGCCCTACATCCCAAAGGTATAATGTATACCACCCAGAGCTCGATCGGATGAAACATTTTACAGGTTAAGTAGCTATAACCTGAAAGAAAAAATCAATTAATAAAGCAACCTTTTGTTTCCCTTCTACTGGAATTATAACTCGACTTTTTTCTCCATCTGGGTTATTCAAAAATCTATATAATTTATAGTATATAGCCGAATATTCTATATAATATTCAAAAAAAAAATTGTGTTCAATATATTAAATAGTACATATCATTATTCGATATAAACTTTGTAAAGTAAAACAACAAATCGCGATTCGATACTGTGCTCTAAAAAAATCTCGATGCAGATATAAATCAGAAATAGGAGAATTAATATTCGTATCACTCTCAATTAAAACTTATTATTGGAAGAAGAAGGCAGTGAAACTGTTTCCTGTTTGTCAATCTGTCTGCTTTCATTATTCGAATAGTGTACTCGCTATCCGGGTTTGAGTGGATAATTGACTCCGAAGGACGATCTTTTTCCTAATTTGCTCCAGTAACTACCGTTGATAAAAAAAAGTACTGTACAAAGAACGACGGAATGCCGTGTTAAACATCTAGATACGTATACCGGAAGGTGATTCACAACGAATTTAAAAAAAAAAATCCTTTCGTATTATTATAATACAATTGCCCTTGATAACGAATAAACTTATTAATGAGAAAGTTATCAAATAGGATTTGTATGTAAAAAATTATTGCAACAGGAAACTGAATAATCGAGTTCATTAATTGACCAGTTTCTAATCCAATTTATCTTTTATCTACGACTATCTAAAGTATATTAAAAGAGTTAAATAGAATACAGTTAAACAAAATTATAATACTAAAAAATAAAATTTAGAGATTATGGCCGTGGTAATGGCAACAGGTTCGACTCGTTTATTAAACTTTTATTTTTTAAGATCGAATAATAAACTAGTTTATATTTAGATGTTACAAATATGTAATTTTAAATATATGCTCACACTTTTAGTCAATACATTAGGAATTTTCCTCCAACTGCTCTACCATATAATGTCTCCTTAAAAGGATTTATTGAGCACTTCGAGTTATATATTTTTGATGGTGATAACGAGTCGATAGGATACAGAAAATTGTTTCCTTATTAAATAATTTTTTGAAAAATCTATATAGACCTATAATTATTTGGATAACTTTTAGCAACTCGAAGAATTTTTCAAATTTAGTTCAATTGATTAACCGAGGTTTAAATTACAGGATAGTTCCGATATTTTAAACGTTATTCGATTGTTTTTTTGTACAAAACTCTGATCGAATATGTCTGTAAAAATAAAATTCGTATTCTTAAATTTATTACCATACATTTAATTAAGTCGGAAGATTTAATTGGAACTTTTAAAAACTAACTTACGTACGATAAATTACGTAATAGTTAAACAGTTTTAAACTTTCGCAAATAGATTCTCTTCCCACAGCAAATTACACGCATTCCACGCTTTATTCCGGTCACGTGACAAAAAACGGGCAGGAGTTGAGGAAATGAAATCTCGGTCGCCATATTCTGCTATAGAGAGGGACTCGATGTTTACGGTTGGCAACATTTTTACGAGATAGGAATAACCGTGTGCATACTAAGTATCTCCTATAATTCACAGGTGACGTTGCTTCCCCTGCTTTCAAATGGAGATGGCATCTTTCTATCATTTATTATCTATGTTACCAAACGTAGAAATTTTTCGGCCCCTTCGCAATGTTCTACACTTTTGCTGGCGTGAAAATGGTACGTATTTCTTCGTATACTATTCCTTCTTCCGAGATGTTTCTTTTTTTAATATAGTGACTCGAAAGTCACTATATTAGAAAGAATTCTATCTCTGCCAAGTTGCGAAGAACAGTCTATTGGAAAAAAATATGTATAGATTAGACAGACAAGCCTATGACTATTGGTAGTAGAATTAAATTTTAAACAGTCTATTAAAAGGCTATTATTTTTTCAGTTAATTGTAGTTATTGGAATTAAGTTAAAGTTAGAAACTTCCCATTTTAGAAATGGATCAAATAAAAATTGCCACTGCGGAAAATAAAGGAACTGAAAACGAATTATTATAATAACTATCATAATCATTACTAGCAATTATAGTAATGAAAACTGGCTTTACATGATTATTTCGCCATTGATATTTATTATTGGTAGATATGGACCTACTCCTCTTAATTCAATTTACTTTATTCCTAATAACCGTTTGGTGTTTTTACCTTCGAGCTACTTTAGAAGTTATCAGTAAATTTGATGCCAATCTTGTAAAACGTGTGCTCTTAGATAGAGCGATGCTGTAGACTGTAACAGCGCTCGTTAGTGGTGCATCTCGTGGAACAAGCCATTAGAATGAATCATATAAATCGAGTCGTAGGAATACGGTATTTATTTAATTAGGATATTTGTTAAAAACTTCGTGCTATTCTACTAATATTTTATAAACGAACCCGAGGTCATAAGTTGGAAATATTCTAAATTTATGGATTGCCCTCTCCTAATATTTATTACCACACCATACATTATCGTAATAAACTTAATGGACACAAATATAAATTATAATGCACGAAAAAATCTAGATTTGATTTTTATAATTTCTATTTAAATTCACTATGGTCAGTGTTTTTAAAGAATAGAGTGAGGAATGGCCGAAAAAAAATGGAATTACAACAATTAATTACTTTTATAAGAGATTCTAACACTAAATTATATATATATTGTTTAATAAAAGAACCAATCGAACCACGGTAGGTATGTCTTTCTTTCATTACAGTTTTTAAAGCGGATGAAAGTACATAAATTCTTTCGATATAGAATTCCAGATGTGACTGGATGTTGGAAGTGTCTCCTCATACACAGCTGCGAACAAATCGATTTAGTTTTCCGATGATAACACTAACCGTTGTGTTGAGGGTAAGCCCAGTGTCATCGGGGGATTAACGGTTGCAGTTAGATCTCGCACCAAACTCACTACTGGATGTCGCTAGAGACTTTGACCATTGCCAAACGGCTTAGTCTGGCTCTCGGGTTAGTAGATCCAGTAGCCTTAATTAAGGCAGAATCCGTTCAGTTCGTTAAGTTTGTCATTTCAGCATCGTCCCGTGGCAAGTCTTTAAGATAAATAGATGTCTCGAGGGGCTAGGATCGTGTCACTAGAGAGTGGTAATAGTGGTAGCGACAGAAATGAGGATGAATTTTCCTAAGACGAATTTCGGATGATATTGTATAATCTTTCTTTTCAAATTTATCAAACTTGCGCCTTTTATCAGAAAGTCGTCACGGTTCGAAACGCTACGCGTAACTTTAAAAATCTCGAACCACACATTTGAATGGCAAAAGTTATATATACAATAATATTTCGAAGATAACATTTTCTTTTTTTAAATATATCATCCGTAACATCGATAATGTTTAATAAACACGGCCGTGGAATTTTATAAATATATAGGAATATTTTTCGTAAATAGTTCGGTAATAACGGAAGACAGGTAGACTGCGTGGTCAGCTACGCCATACGATTGGAAGTGACCAGCTAATATCTCTCGAGTCGCCAGCACTTAGTCATTTACGTTTCCATCGAGAGTCGCAAAACGGCGCCATTCGACAATTGGTAGAGCTAAACTATGCCAAGTTTTAGTAATAAGGATCGAGGGGAGAAGCGCTTCATTTGTTTAACTCTCTTACGCTACAATGCATAGTGTGCCTAATCAATGACCCCCGGATGTAGATTGTTAGCAGTCGGAATGGAGCGACACTAATGAGCGCAAGTTCTAAGTGTGGAGTTATACGCGTACCAACGTTAATAGGGAACTGGGTGTATCCGGTGTTGTCAGTAGGATTTTGACGCTAACGACGCAATAAGTCTTTTTCTACAGTTATTAAAATAGGCAAATTTGTTTTTAATCTTAGTCCCGGTGGTTTAAATTAGAGGGTTTTTGACACTACACAATAGGATCAAACTGATCTTATAGATTGTTCGAATAATATTTGGTAAGAAAAGAGCGTAAGTCCGGAGTTAAACGACGATAAAATTAGAAACCGGATGCTTTAAACTTGTGAATGGCATATTTCATATATATATTGGAAGGTTATTATTGGTTTCTTAGCCGTGGCCAAACTATAATAGTAGGCCGGGCTCGGGGCAAAGATACTAGTTCCTGCCATGGCTAGTGATTTATTTTTGGCTAGACAATGTTGACAGTCGGCTGAGACATCTAATGATGCCCACCAGCGTTGGCAATTGTGTGGAGCGAGATTCGTCACCGTATCCCGATCGTATTTCACTCCCACAGTATGCTATCGCTCACCACCGTCTCATCTAATCAGTGGTCGAGCCAAGATACCAGATGCCCGAACATCCGAGCATGGTTGCCGGGAGCCGCTACAGCAGATAGCATCGATGCAACTTCCACAAAGCCACGGATATCTTTGCCCGGCAATTAGTTAGACATTGGCTATTGTTATTCGGATCCCATCTTCAATAAGCATTCCATAAAGTGTCTTTCGGTCAGGGAAAATATCTCTAGATGGCTTGTTCCAATGTCTAAAGCAAAATGGCTGCCAAATATCCATTCGCAACAACGCTTGGATACAACTAAAATCTTTCTCGACAATAGAAACTTTCTCTTCCTTATTTAATAACTGCCAGTGCTGATCTGTCAATAGATTATCGGTAATAGCTGATTTAGCCATTTGGAGGCTTTCGAAAGTTATTCTAAACTGTAATTATTTGGTACATCATTCAGAAAAACTTCTTATATTTTCTGCCATAAACTTCGGTCCAACATGACTGCCGTATGTTTGATTCCAAATATATTACTACGGTGTAATATTTTTAGTCTTTTGGTGGAAATGGAAAGGCGTCCATACGCACGCTTTACAATTTCGTGCATAAATCTGGTCCATTTCTACCTCTTATACTAGATCCCTCCGGCTCTCCACAGTTGGAGAAAAGATGCTTTAGGTAATTCATTGGTGGCCGAGTTTGAAAATTTCTATCTAGAGTATAACATAATTTTGAATTTAATCTGCCGGTTTTGTTGAATTTTTTTTTAATAAAACGCTTGGAATTGATTTTCCTTCGCTATCTCCCGGTGCTTTTTTTCCCTGGCATTCAAATGATTCTCTAGACGGTTTAGTCTGGAGTAGTTTGAAAAGTTATTGTAGGGTCTCAACTGGCAGTAAACGACTTCTGCCATTCCGAGAATCACCTGGTGGGATCCAAACATTGCGCTATTAGATCGCTTCCCCACCTTATCGATGTTCTTCCTTTTCCAATATAGCCCAAAGGGATTAGAATGTAGTAAAGACGACAAACTGTACCTTTGCCGCTATCAGCCAGGGGTACATCATAATCTCAACCTATTTCCCTTATCACCGACAGAGCTATTAATTCTGATTCTCGGTGATGTACTAGTGGGTGCCGCCAGGGGTTCCCCTCTTAGCACTCTTCTAAGGCTATAGGTTGGGTTTTGATGACCTGTACCCGCCAGCCGCTTTGTGCTCATTCCGTCCCTCCACGGTGTCATTACTCCTAGACCCTATTTGGGGAAGAAATTGCACTTCCCCTACCAATAATCTGTCGTTAGAGGCCAGAAGATTGGGGACAAATCTTCTATGTTCGATTTGTCTTGGCTCTTCTGATCCGAGAAGTTTGATAATCGTTTATTGATTCTTCGCTGCTTGAATATTACTTCTCAGATACGGAAGTAACGGTCTTTACGCCTTGAGAATTTTGTATTGTCGTCTGTTTTTTTATACCTATAATTTATTAATGAATATTCCTATATTGATATTTCGACTCGATAATTATCATTCTTAAATTAATTGGCATGGCTTCATTAAATTTTAATTGAATTTCAAACAAAAGTTTCGAATTAATTAATCTAAGTATTATACTAGTAAAATCTCTAGTTATTTTCATTATTTTATAATAAAATTCATGATGGAAAATTACAAGAGGCAGGCTCTAGGCTTACATCTTTGTTTGAAATAAGCAAAAAAATCTTGATAAATTATTCATAGACTACAAATATAATTAATTCCGCTATTCTTCACGCTTTGTTTATGGCATTGCTTTCAATGTTTCTTTAAATTAAAAAAAAAAGAAATTGAATAAGATTAATTTTCTTGGTAAATTTCGATTAGTTTCATTGGTTTACACATCACTCAAAACTTCAACCTTTCTATTCCCAATCGGTTTCTTTAACTTCAAACTCAAACCGAGCCTGGGAATACAAATCGTTGACTTTATAGCTTACGCGATGAAAAATATTGGCTTTAAAATTGCAGTCGATACGTCTTGACCCGGACATAAACCTCATTGATCTCTAATCCAAGTAGATCTATTTTAGCTTAGACTTATCTTAAGAATTTGCCCTCACACGATATCAGTTTTTCTTTCTTTTTTAATTTTCAATCGCATATCTAAAACATAAATATTCAGATCTACATGGTACGAATAAAGTATCTACTGTATATAAAGAAGGTCAGATCCGATATCTCAGGGTCAAAATAGGAATTTAAAGCAAATGGCTCAGCAAAACACGCGGCTCTTTTATCGCTTATTTATACCAAACAAAAGTAGATTTTCAAGAAACCTTAGAGGATTTTTTTTCTTAGTAAATCAAAAATTTATCGATGAATGGTTTCTGTTAATAAAACAACGCCATATTTTTATGAATGGATAGTCTGTTGAAGTCTTTTTAATATATTAAAGTGAGATTTGATATTAATAACGTTGCTTAAGTTACAATTATAAATAGTAACTAACATAAACAAACAATGTCAAAATATCTCGTACTGGTCATTTTTAAAACAAGACTTTTTAAATTATAATAAGAATTAAAAATCAAATTAATAATACCGAATTAAAACTGGGAAAGATTTAAGCCATCCAACTTTTTTTTTTTTTATATGTTTTACCTCAAGATAGGCTATAAAGGCAACATCTGCTACACTGATCGCAATAAATGCAGACAGCGAGACAGCTGACGCTTTGGAAGAAAAGTAAAGCCATCCGTTAATAAAATGTTTTTAACCTCACCTTCTTGTCATTTGGTCTTTATTGATTCTTAGCGGTTAAGAAAGAAACGTTTCACTTTTTTTTTTGTTTCTGTCTTTTGGGATTTCCACTTCTTTTTCTATTTTCCATTGAACAAAAGAAATAGCGAAAGAGATAAGCGTGAGGAATTTGTAAGACGTGAGAATGGATTCGATTTCGTAGAAGTGTCTAAAATCATTAGCCTATGCTTATTGGCCCAGAAAGGTTTCAAAAATCGGATTAACGTAAGAATGTTCGGTAGGAATAAACCAAGATATCCTCTCCAAGCAGTAGGAAGGTTTTTAATAACTTAGTCGATTCAACTGCGACTTCCGCCATATTGATATAACGTGTTCTGTTATGGGATAAAAGCAGCCCGAAAGAATTCCTAGTCTGTTATTAAAAATATTTCCAGTTAATAAATAAAGCAAAGAATTTAGAAATGCGAGTCTTCGATGTATCTAGAGAAACCTAAATTAGAAGTTTGCAAAATATAAGTAGTTAAGATAATATAATATACATAAATTCTTGCTAGCTTAATAAACGGATATCTTTTATAGAAGAGTCATTATATTTATCAGGAAAAAAAAGAAATTGAATAAGATTAATTTTCGAGATCAAATTAGGCGGTAAAACATATTTATTAAATTCTTGATAATGAATATTTACCAGTTTTCTTTTAAGATGAATAAAATAAGGAAATAATAAATCAAATTATGGAAATTGTGATATTTTTATAATGAATAACTTAAGCTTATCTAGTAGACTTAATATAATAAACTTGGCAATTTTAGCCAACTTTTTTGATTTATTTTAAAACAGAATATGAAGAAGATTACTGCTCTTCTCTATTTAAAATGTTAATGGATTGTAAGAGAACACAATTCTATCTATTCAATGAGGATATTTAAGATCTTCAACTGTTGGAGCATCTGCAAAGAGAAGATTTCGGGCAATTAAACAACTCTATTAAAAACAGACAAAGAAAATTTATCCTCGGCGTTGATTGCGTACCTGAACCAAGTATTCTCTATCCTTGACGTCAATAAGATGCTAATGACGTCATTAGGAGAAGCGATTGTCTCGATCCTCCGTTCTATCAACATTGTTAAGGTTACCTTATTTAACGCTATTTTACAGTCAACCTCTCCGGGCCGTTTAAAATTTTTAAAGAAACTTTGTTTATATCTCTGATGGGTATTGTCTACCATCAAAGATGCCCAAAGGCGAAGCTAAGCGAGAGTAATTGAAAAAGTGATGCGGAAGCTCAACTTGGCGCAACAAAGTTTTACATTAGCGATTATTAATATGGAAAAATGTTTAGACACGTTTGATATGTCTAGGGGAAGAAAATGGCTCCCGCAGATCGATGTTATGTGCGTGTCTTTCTGATATCCGTCAAATAGTTAGGATGACATCCTGCGGTGGATAAGAGAATGATTTTCTGTGTTGCGAGTTGTTTGATAGGCCTTCTGTCTGCAGCTGTTCTCTGACAAGAATGGATTTGCTTCTATAGAAATAATTGTTTTTCGATACGTTCTTTATTGTATGATTCTTTCAAAGATTTCTTTCATTTTTTTCTAGCGGATGATATCTAATGTCGTCTTTCTCGATAATAGACAAATTACAAATAGAAAAAATATATATTTAATATATTATATTTTAAAAAAGTTATCGCTTTTAATATATTTACAAATCAATTTCTGCAAATAATTCAGAAAGGCAGCCATAACTTCAGCGCCTTCGAGTGATTTCAAGTATACGCAACAATTTAACAAAGTTAATAATCGATTTATTAACATTTCCTTAACCATAAAGTGATAATAGAAACTACTCACATTAACTGGTAATTATCGTTAACAATTTTCAAAATTGTTAAGGATTCTGTTTATCTAGTAACAAAAGGGATTTCGAATCCTTTAGTCAGTTTGCGAAGTCATCACACGAAACTGAAAATGACTCGGTAATTATGTTGTAATCAGTAAATTAGTAATTAAGCACGTGAGGCACATTCGACTAAAAGATGCACCCTTGGTTCTGACTAAAATTCAACTAGGCCATTGATCGCTTGGTCGAATTTTGTCTAATCCGAAAGGATCTAAGAGAATCGAAAATGCCAAATTTTCAAATGTTCCCAAATCTGGAAAATAATTCTCTAAAATACATTTAAATATTAATATTAATACTATTATATGGAGAAAAAGTTGTGGGGAGAGCGAATTTTAGAGAAATATCCCTTAAAGGGGAATAGAGAAGTTCAATTTGTACTTTTGGAAATTCCGTTAAATCGCCATGTTAGAAGAGGAGAGGAAAGCACGAACATGGGTCGCTACTCCTGTACACGTTCTGTCTTTCATCCATTACTGATGAAGAGGTAATGGCCGGACTGAACTAGGCCACTTAGGTGGGCGGAGGAGGGTGGAATAGGAGTAACAATCAGATCAGAAATAATGGTCCAATAGTCTACATTCTCCATTAATCACTTTCCAATTAATTATTCTTCTCCTCCTTATAATATTTATCAGTACTGTACTCATAAATCAGTTTATATTCTGAGAAAAAATTCTCGCTCCAATCGGGTTAATAAACGTTATTTTCCCCGCACAGTTTCCTTCAACCTTCTTAAAACTGCCGTCTTTTAAAACAATTTGCTTTATATATAAATTATCTAATATCGAATTAAATTTGTGTTTAGAAAATGGTGGCGCCATCTAACTCGCAACTATAAAAATAAAAATATATTCATTATAACGCTGTATTAAAAATTGTTTGCCAATTAAATTACTATATTCGGATTAAAAATAATTATTTATTTTTATCCATTCGATTTCGGATATAATAATTGCATTCAGTTTAATTTTCAAACATTCGAGAAACTTTTTCTATAAATAAAACTAATTTTTATTAGAAAAATTAAGTTTTTAATTAATTATCTGCGCATTAACCACGATTCAATTAAACAGCGGAGATTTATATTTTAAAAAAATATAAAAAAAAAAATCCGCCCGAACAGGGACTCGAACCCTGGACCGTTAGGTTAAAAGCCTAACGCTCTACCGACTGAGCTATCCGGGCACAGGTAAGCATTCTTCTGATTAATGTATTAATAAAATTTGAAACGACGGAAATGATTTTTTGCTGGCGAGTAAACATTCTTTTTTCCTCGTAATTCTTCCCTCTTCCTATAGAAGATTCATTCGACATTTTATTCCGAATAAATTTGTTTTAAAGCGACTGTACTTAAAAATTCGGAAAAGCAAAAATTTTATAAAATTTCAGTTGTAAGTTGCTTTCATTTAAATTAATTTAAAGATTTTCCAGAAATTCCTCGCATTTATGCCACATTTAGAATAACTCCATTGTACACTGGAGAATCTTCTCAACTATTTGCTGTTTAAATTCTTAATGTTTCGTTTATGTTGTAAGAGATACTTTCTGAGAGTCAAATCAACGAAATAATCCAAACTGCAACGTATTCTATAACTACATCGCAAACTCTTTCTTTAAGAAAATAATAATATCACAAATTAAATATTTTTATCGAGACTAGAATAGTCGATTAAAGCATCAAATTTGAAACCAAACTGTAGAAATCGATACGATACACTTATAAAATACAATATACCTTATAGTTGGCTACATCTATAAAATTCTTAAATAGATAAAGAGAAAATTCGGAACTTTCCAGACTTTCGGCCATAACTTATATTTCTGGCATAGTTTTAACAGTTGTTTTAATGATTAAAATCGATCCTCGAAGTACGAAGGAAGGGAAAAATCTCAGGAATAAAAAAAAAACAAAAGGAAACATGAATAATCAGAGCGAAACTATTTCATGTTAGAATATATATGATCAATCATTAATCTCGAGTTTCAAAATGTAGAAAACAGATTTTTCTCCGATAAAATGCTTGGGAGGAAACATTTGCCATTATTCAAAAACCTCTTATCTGAATGGCTTTTTTCTATAGAACCTGCGTTAGTCGGTAAATTCTACCATGCGGTTGTTAGCAAAATCATTAAGAAAACACATTGTAGTCCAATGAATCATCGTTAGAATATTTTCCATCCGCTTTAATTGCTTAATGAAGTCTCCCCTAACCATCTATGGATACCTAATCGGATTAGAAGTCGAGATGAGAGAAAACCCCCCTCTCGCCCCTAAAAGTCAATGTTGACTTTGGTTCAACAAACCTGTCCAATATATCCTTGTAAAGTGTTTCGTTGACGACTTTAAATTGGTTGGGCAACATCGACGTCGATCTTTCTAACGGGAGTAATGACCGATTTATCTCTGTCATGATCGTTACTTAGATTTTCTTATCTGATAAGGTCCATGGGTTTATACGGTAGATCGTTTAGACGAGTCTCTATAACTGAATTACGTCCCGCTTGCCACTAATTTTCGATGTAATTAACGAAGATATTTCCGAAGGACTAGATATTCATCAATATTTCAGTAGTTAAGAAGACGGTAATATGAATAGCCGAAAGGAATTAAGGTAATTCTAAATGGTCCAACCGTCATCCACATTCTTACTTTCGTGACAGGTAGTTTTAGGAAACTTATGCTTAGCGTAATTAGTAAAATATGGTGGGCGTTTAAAGCACAACTTTTCTAAAAATATAATTATAGAAAGTGAACTGCGGCTAATATATTGTATATACACCGGAGAATGCATTAAAACATGAAAATAAAGATTGTATAGCGATTATGTAAATTATCGAGCATTATCTCATCAGAATATGCATTTAGACCAGCCAGGAAAAGAGGTAAGATTGAAACTGTTTAAACAGAGTAAATTAAAAGATAATAAATAATTTTTTTGTGATTTTATAAATAAAATATCCAATTATTTTCGAGGGAGAATATTTTTAAAATAAATATTTTGTATTTATTCGTGCTATAAAATCCATTTTTATTTTGAAAAATGTCGCTGATCGAAATACGTAGCTCGATTGATTTTACAGTCTAGAAAATAAAATTTCGCAATGCAAATAGAATTTTTTATTAAAGCCATGTATTATTATTTGTAAATTTTAAATTTACGTCATCTATTAGCAAATTTCGAATCGTCCAATTTATTAAAAAAAATTCCAAGAAAAGTAATATTAATTGTAATTCCCAAAATCTGAATCATCTATTTCTAATGATTTGACAGATAATTAAGAATGAATAACAATTATTTATTATCGATTTTTTTAATTTATAATTTTACTTTTATATTAAAACAAATTACAATTTTATTTTTGTATATATAGCGTATAATTTTATTATTATAAAAGGTAAAATAATAAATTAATATTTATTAAGGTAGATGGCGCTATTTTGTGCCATCTCCCTTAATACCTTATTATTTTACTTGAGCTGAAAGCGAACGTATTTTTAAAAACAATAACGTCATAAAAATATAAAAAAAATAAATTTAAAAGCAAAAATAATTTGTAAAAAATGTATTAAAATGATTATTATTAACAATATTGATTAAAAATTGACAATTTTCTATATAGCTAGATGGCGCTCTATTGCTATCGATGAAAATGGCTGTTTTAATGTTGATGTTTGGAATGATGTGATTTAATTTTTTAAAAATATAAATCACAATTCATGGCACATTTTAACTATATGTCAGATTTTTTTCATATTATAATAACGAAAAATGATCATAAGTACATTTTGTGTTTTTACAAGGTCCGGTCGAATGACGAATTATTTTTAATTGTTACTGATGGTCAGTATGTATATATAAAACGCCATGCAAATACGATTTAACTATATTAAAGAGCAATTCGTCAGAAATCGCCATCAATTTGAGGGACAACAAGTTCTTCGTACGATTCCCTAAAAACGAAGAATATATTTTAGCAGCCTTAGAAGGAAAAGAAAAACAGGAAGAACTGTTTAACCTTATTGTTGCCCTGGCTGAATTGAAAACGGAAAAGACTGAATTATCTCAAAATTCATCGAAAAAGTTACCTTATATATCGGCTTCGTTATCCATACCAATACGCAAAAAGCTTTCCGAACAAACGAGAAAAAATAAAGGTAACAGCGTATTAAATCCATCAGGGAAAAAAAGAAAATGTGCTGAAGGTGTAGTATTTGAAGATGAATAGATAAAATTCACTTTCATTCGTTAATATTTATTAGTTAATAACTTCTATTTGCATATTGATTTGCAAAGAATGAAATAGATTTGTTAATAATTGATTTTAATTATTTTTGATTTAAAGTTACCCAATTTCTAATTCATTTTATGAATTTTAATAATTCTAGAACATTTAAGTTTTATTGTTAGAGCTATGCAATACATATCTTTTATATTAATTTTTAACATAGATGAAAATTAAATTTATACTGTATATGTATATAGCCTATATATATTTAATGAAATATAAGTTTGTAAGCTAAAATTTTGATAAAATTCAATGTATTATTTCAAAATTAATTTGAAATTGATGATAATATTATTGTAGGATTATTATTATACAAGTTTTCAAAGGTATTTCTAGTTAAGTTTTTTTGTTAATAGGTTATCCACTTTCCAATCTATAAATCACCAAGTAGTATATAGGCAAGATTAAAATTATTTATCATCAAAATTAATAAACTGTGCTGATGCAAATTAAAAACTCAATTTTTGAATCATTTTTGATATATCAATTTTATTGTATTGTCATACACTTGTATGTATGATATAAATTGTATTGTGTTAAGTTGGTTCAGGATAATACAGTACCAACAAAATGAGCACTTCTGCAGTAACTGGAAAACTGCGGAAGTGCTTGTTTTGTTGGTGTTATTTAACCTAGAAACTAAAGCAGTTGAACTACAGTATGGATATTGATTCAAGATGCTTAAATCTTGTGAACTGGCATTGATTTGACTTTATTAATTTTAATTTACAATTATTGAATATATTTAATAAACTTAAATAAATTATGAACTTAATAATAATAATAATAATAATAATTATAAATTTATAATTTAGATATTGAATTTTAAATTTATAAATGTTCAGATGAATGAATTTCAAGATAGAATATTATCCCAATCTTTGAGATATTACTACAAATTCTATATTTCTACAGCAGAAAGAAATTTATTACTCATTCCAAGAATGAATAAAAATCATATAACCACAACTGCAAAAAGAGTTGAATTATTATTGTATTATGTCAGAAATTTATTACAAGTATATAAAACCAATAATAGGTTCATGTATACCATTATGCAGAAAATGATGCTAACAAATAAAACAGCATTTTTTGAAGTAATAATTAATGGAAAATCCAATGAATATATCAGAATCAATGATATGATTTCTTGTAAAAATAAGAACAATGATAAAAAGTGATATTTTGTAAATCAAGCATTCCCAGTAGAAATAATGACAAAAAAGAACTGAGAGATTAAACAATGTTTTCTTAGAAATAATACATGTATAATATGACATATTGCATAATGATAGATAATAATGTACTATATACAAGGTGATGCAAAAGGTTGGGGAAAAATTGAAGGAGCATGTAGAGGAGGCAATTATAAGCAAATGTTCTTAAGGTCATTTTTTAATTTGGGACTTCATTTAAAAGATATAATATTTGAAAGTTTTGTGATATATCAGATATGGTGTGGTGTGTAACATCTGACATGGTATGTGGAATGCTGGAGATTTTTGAGAGAGTGTTCTAGAGTTTCGTTCAATAATCTTATGTTTGCATTGAATGTGATGATTGACAGTTCAAACAACTTTTGTAAAATTATGCATAAGTGCTATATGATTGTGTATGTGCTGATGTAACCTTTGCATAATAAATGTTGCCAATCCCAAAAATATTTCATTGATCTATTATGAGACTCTCAATAGTAGAACCAGTCTAAAAATGGTTGTGGCTTGGCTTACTTTGGCATTTTGCATTTTAATACCTAGAGAAAATAATGTCACAAAACTTTGAAGTGCTATATTTTTTAACAAAGCCTCAAATCAAAAATGACCCTAAGAACTTTTGCTTAGAATTGCTTCCTCTACATGCTCCTTCACTATTTTCTCAACCTTCTGAATCACTCTGTATATATACTGCACAATACAACATATTGTAACATAAGTAGAAGCCATGCTCTTTAGGGAAAATAATGTCACAAAACTGGTTTCTACTGAAAATATCAAGTCAAATATTTTGTAAATGATGACTAATTATAATTTACTAAATGTATAAAATAATGAATTAAAAATTTCTTTTTAATAAAAGAAAATTTCAATTTATTATTATACACATTTTCATTTTATTAAAATAAAAAAATCAGTTTAATAAATCTTTTATTTTTTGATGATTTATGCTTGACAGTCATAATTCTTTAGAAAATAACAGAAATATCTTGAAAATTTGATGATACAGCTAGTTCTCGACTTACGACCATGATCGGTTCCGACAGACCGGTCGTAACACGAATTGGTCGTAAGTCGAGT
>WUQG02167548.1:0-23102 GCA_011317285.2 Androctonus mauritanicus
TGTGTGAGGGATAATTGAAATAGTATCGATACCTAAACCATATATCACTAATTTAATTCGAGTCTCGAGTCCCATCACTTGAGAATATTTATCATGTGGTCTGGGCCCCGCCCTTCGATCCTTGCCTCCACCATCCATTCGATCTCTGACTCCTTCGCATGAGTAGGCAGCCTGTGGAAGGGCTTGTTTCGCCCCGCTACTTAGTACTCTTACTGAGTGGAAAGTGGCGTCATCCGAAGAAAATTTACAAAATAACAGAAAAACGAGGAAAGTTGTTTATATATATCAACTGGAAACATATATATATATGCTATAGCTGATTCGATTTTAATTGTTTTTATATTAAAAATTTGAAAAAAAATGACTTTTGTTAGTATATAACCACGGTAGCCAAATTGCGACTATTTTGTATTTTCAGTATGGCTCCACACCACGAAAGTCGATAATTAATATGGAGTAAATACTTATTTAATTTAAAAATGTAATATAATTTTTCATTTATTATTAAAAATAATACGCATCTATACAAAATAAATGCATGTGAGGTGACCGGATGGCCGAGTGGTGACGCTGTCGGCGTGCCACGCAGGAAGACCCGTGTCTGATAATTCCTGAAGAGTTTTTTCGGGGTGCTAGGCCCGGCCCAGCGATCTCCTCCTTCACCACCCGTTCCCCTCCACGGGTGTGTGTGCAGCCCGTGGTTGGAACTGACACCGCCCGTTAGTAATCTCCCTGATTGGAAAGGGGCGTAAAATATGCAAAAAAAAAAAACCAAGGTGTTAACAGAAACGATGGAAAGTAATTTATATATATAATATTATAAGATATAACTTTCTTTATACAGAGGACTCCCGTAAAACGCGGAAAATACGTTTCGCGTTATACGAGATACGCATATCAGACGATTTTATGCAAGTTTAAACCTGTCTCTGAGTTCCACTCCGATCGCATATTGCTAATGAGATGTGGCGAATACGATTTTATTGTGTGCAGAGTGTTAATTAACTTATTTTAAACAAAGTTTCTTTTAATAAAGTTAAAAACAAAAACTGAATATAGGTAACTAAATTTTAAAAAATATTATATACAAGTAGACTCTGTATAACACTGACTCCGAAAAGGCGGATTCGTATAATCTGACGAAAAAGTTCTTAACGTTGTCATGGAAACGAAGTAGACGTCGTTTGGTTTTTATAACAATCAACCGATATTATAAGTTTTACAGGTAAGTAACGTTAAAAAAATTATCGTACGCTTTATACGGGATTGTTATAGCGTTGTATGAGTATGTACTAGTCGCGTTATACAGGGGTTTATTGTATATACAATAAAATAATAGGATTATTAAACCCCAGTAGAATTTTTTATTAAAAAAAATAGACAATATATTATTATAATTATATACAGTAAACAAATTATAAATAATAATACAAAAAATAACTTGGGATAAATTTTTGTAAGGACAATTATCGTAAAAATTGAAATTCCATTTTATATAATTTCGGGATAATTTGCCCAATTGGGGAAAATTACCGTAATCAATCATCTTTCTCGACAAAATTAAATTTCAGTACTAGGAAATTGAACTTAAAGAGATATTTCGGTTTATGTGAAGATCGAGTCTTGATTTTTAATATAAAAATAGACTTGTATAAGAAAAACAGGTCTTTAAAACAAAAATATAGCTTTATTGATACGAAAGTTAATAAAAATGTTTAACTTGCTCATGTTAAATTATTATAAATTACATTATTATTGATGAATATATTTTGCTAGAACCTGTTGGATAATTAATTATACTTAACAGTTCTTTCAGTTGTTTCCTAACTATTGAAAACTTTCACGTCTTGTACTACTATATATACACGAGTACACTGCTGTAATCTAGTTTATCCACGTGTAAAATATTTTCATTTCATCTACATTTCTGATAAAAATAATTTGATTTCTTTAAAAATATCTAAATATTTTAGCTATACGTTATATATAAATCAAATTTTATTTTTATAAATTAGTTAGTTTGAACATAAATTTCAAAATTATAAATTTAATAAACGAAAAAAAAAAACTCATTAACTGCATAAATTTTAAGATAAAAGCTAAAAGAAGCAGGAGAATTCACTAAAAAGAAATTTTTAGAATAATTTATTGTCTTTCAAGATTACAATTATATCATTTATTTTCATATTTTTCACGTATTTTTTATTATTATTAATGATCGAAAATGTTCCATTAGTTCAAACATTCGTGAAAAAATATATCAAAATAAATATTAAAAATCAAAATATATAAAAATTGATATTAAGTGAAAGCTAATCTTATATTTTATCTAATTTTAATACATAAAAAAAAATTTGGATATATTCTACTTGACTTAAAATTTAGGCAGTCTTACAATTTGAGTAAGTATATACTGTACTTTTGAATATTATCGTTAAAAGTTACACACCTGTAAAAAATATATTTGATGTTAAAATATTTTATAAACCATGAAGTGAATATTAGTTTAATATTAATAAATAATTTGACATAATATAAGCGATTGCAAAGAATTGGAGCGAGGAATCGTGTCAATCATCTCTGTCTCTCGAAACGAATTTTTAATATACGTATACACAGCTGTTAGACAGATTTGAGGAGAACGACGTACAATATTCGTTAAACGATTGCATATTAACAACTGTCACTTAAATATTTTTAAAAAATATATATTTTTGCTTAGTAAATTTAAAAAAAAATTTTAAAATTTGAAATAAAAATAATTTCTTCATGACATTCAAATAATATACAATACTTTGATGTTTAATTCTAATCAAATATTCTATCGTGTTAACTATTTTAAATTGCTTGAAGAATAAAATATTTTTTCATTTTTAATTTTAAGTTTATAATAAAAATTAAATGTTATAATTTTAAAAAATCTTTTAAAAATGCTGTGTTCATTTTAATAAGTCAAAGGTATGAATTGTATTCTAAGATCAAAACGTACAAACTAATTTTTGAACTGATTCCAGAAAATTTTCTCTAATGTCCAAAAATATCGATAAATTTTTTCTGATTTCAGACAAACAGAAATTTTTCTAAAAACAAAATATAGGATGCTCATAAATTCGCAGAAATTTCGATAAATCAGAAAAAAATGAACAAATTCATATATTAAAGTGCTGGTTTTAGAGTAAAACTATAGGATTTTCTTCCCAACGTAAAATACAGTCTAAAGTTTCATTAATAGATACAGATAAGGACTAAGAAAGAATTAATGCATATTCAAAATACATATGCATTTTTTTGTTGATTATCAAAACCATAACTGTTCAATATGCCCTCTATCTCAATGTACAAAATAACTATTATAGGAAGAAACTTTACATACATTTCAAATGATAAATGAATGTATAATACCACATATTAGTTTTCCGGATGACGCGGTGATTAGGTTAAAGTGCATTTCTTTATTGGGCGTTTTTTTGTCAACAGATGACGCCACATTCCATTCTCTAGAAATAGAATGTGGTGTCATTTTTCAATGCTCACCTCCACAGGAATAAGTTAGGTTAGGTTAGATAGATTAAGCTGCCATATCACATGAGGAATATACTATATGGGCGGCGGCCACTTATAGAGAGCCCCTCATAGGCTGGCCAACATCCGGATGGTTAAAGGAGGGGGTTCAACGAGCCGTGCCCAGACCCCTCCTGAAAGACTGGAGGTGTGGGACCCGGATTTGAACCTGGATCCTCCAGGGTGGTGAGCCACAGCTTTACCACTCAGCCATCCGGCCAACCGCAAGGATGCGCATTGAGAGATGACGCCACATTCTAATCAGTGCCCACCCCTGCTTTGGGCTCAGCTGGATTGTGGAGGACGGGAATCGACGAGTCGGGCAAGACACGATGATAAATATTTTCAATGGATGGAACACGAGACTCGAACCCGGGACTCACCCATCGGCTTTCCACTCAGCCGGATTGGCATTCCGGATTGGCCGGAAAGCCGAAGCGTTTCCATGCGACCAATCCGGCCGATTATTGGTGGTTTTTTGATTGATTAAACCAGTGATGGGCAAACTAAGGCCCACCACGACGATATGTGAGACCCACGATCCGTGCACAAGTGTACGATTTTTTAAAATTTTACCACAAAAGTGTTAAATTACATAAACAAGCAACATAATTAAATTTAGATTTTGTAAGCTAAAGCATCCCCTTTGTCGGCCGGATTGGCCGCGTAGAAACGTTTTGGCTTTTCACTCTGGAGGACCTGGGTTTGAGTCTCGGGTCCCATCCCTTGAAAATATTTATCATGGGGTCCGGGCCTGGCCCGTCGATCCCCGTCCTCCATAATCTGGCTGACCCCTCCGCAGGGATGGGCAGCATGTGGAAGGGCTAGTTTTGTCCTGCCATTTAGTACTCTTACTGAGTGGAAAGTGGCGTCATCTATTGACAAAAACAAATGTCCCCTTTAAAAAAATCTGGCATGTGCCCTACTCGATTTTTAGATATTTTTGAATATGTAACCTATTGGAGACAACAGATTTTGAAGCAGTAACGGTGGTAGAGAGCGGTCGTGAAAATTCATTGAAAATGAATTTTCACGGCCGCTCCCTACCACCGTTACCACTCTGGTTACCCTACCACCGTTACCACTCTGGTTTTCGGCATGATCGCAATATTTTCCTCTACTATGACTATCTTATGTGTCGGAAAGTAAAAGCATTTGTTTATATGCCTCCCGTTAGAGACCTTACAGAAGTCCGTGTGGCCCTCGGCCAGAAAAGTTTACTCATCGCTGGATTAGACTGATAAGGACGAAACTGCTTCTTTACTCTTGAGAATGTCACTGACCTATTTCGATATTTCTGTGACTGGGACGAGAATGAGTTTCGTCTCTTCGCTAAACGGACCGTCTACAGACCTGATCCATTTCGTTAAACAATATGGCTCTGCCCATTTCGTTAAACAACATGGCTGTGCTTTCTATTCCGAAGGACTCGGATTAAATTCCTGGGTCCCATACTTCTAATTTTTTTAGCAGAGATATGGCCTAGCTTGTTGAAACGCTCTCCTCATCTGATGGCTTATTCCACTAAGGCTAGAATGGCCTGTAGTAGGCATGGAAACGCCCGTCGCTTATTACTCATCGTGTAGAAAGCAAAATAAACCACTCATTAAAAGTCAGCAAATACTAAGGAATGAGTCGTTTCAATGCCCATCACATGTCCTCTTATTCATAGTGAGCTCAGTCATCACATAGATGATGGGATTCAATAAGTCGGGCTCGGTTTTTCCTCTGGAGGCAGTGGGGCCTGAGTTGAACTCTGATTTTCCAGCATGGATGTACAGCAAGATTCCATCAGGGCCGTTCGACAAACTAGTTAGTTAGAATAATTTTTCTAATCTCAGAAATCAATAAAATTAGATTCATGTCTTCTCTTGTTTTACGCTTCTTTCTTCTTTCTAAATTAGATTCATGTCTTTCTCTTGTTTTACGCGCCCCACAGTACTGTCGCTTTGTCAAGAGACAGTACTATGGGGAATAATCAACTGTATTAATCGCTTGAAAAGGGTTTTGCTTTTTTTGCTAACAGATAATGTCACTTTCCACTTAGTAATAGTACTGAATGGCAGGGGAAAACAAGCCCTTTCACAGACTGCCCATCCTTGCGGAGGGATCAGAAGGATTGTGTAGGACGGGAATCGACGGCTGGGATCGGACTTTAGATAAACATTTTCAAGGATGGATCCGACACTCGAACCCTGTCCTTCAGAGTGGAAAGCCGAAGCTTTTCCTTGCGGCCAGTCCGGCCGACGACAAAGGGTTCTGCTTTCCAATTAGAGGAATTAGCTTAGAATTCTGGTTTACCGCTATAAAATAGAAACTTCCGGCCATTTTTGATAGCAGATGTTTCACTTTCCACTCAAATAGAGTACTAACATGTAAGTGGTGATCTTTCCACAAATTGTCCACGGTGGAGAAAAGTCAGCAAGATTGTGGAGGACAGGAATCGATGGGCCGGACCCGAGTTCATAAATATTTCCAAGAAGTGGAACCTAAGAATTGAACCATGAGAGTCGTATAGAGTGGGAAGCCGAAGCTTTCCAGGCTTATCGGTCTCCGATTTCTATATTTCGCCATTCCTCCATATTTGTGGGTGATTTATAATATGGTCTAAATTCCCATATTGGAAGAACCCGTTATATCCATTCAATCATTAAAAACTGTTTGGTTCCAAAATTTTGAATACTGGTCTCTGAGCACGTCCTCTCGGTGTAGTTGATTAATATTCATTGAGAAATTGCATCTTGTATTGACAAAAAGCTATGGGACTTTACTATAGCCACCCAAAATATTGTATCGCAAGGCCGTCAGTTAAAGAGTCAGGCTCAATGGGCTAAGACAGGATCCTTCCTGAAAACACCTGTGGTACAAGATTTGGAGTTTAACCCGGTCCGCTAAGTAGTAAATCTATCAAGATTATCATCATAAGTGATATAACTCTAAAAACAGTTTTACTGCATCTTTAAATACCTTATTGAAAATCAGAACATTAAAAACCAAGTAGTAGTAAGTAAAATTGCAATTAATTATAAATTATAAAAATTATAATTGAATATTAATAAATTCATATGATATGAATTAACAAATAACTATTTTTATATTAATATTTGGAAAAAATCACATTTTTCAAAAATTGCAATTACTAACTAAAATTTACAATTTCAATATATTACATAATTTTCTTTTTAGAATAATTTATTTGTAAAAATTTTTTATTAGAATGCAAAGAATTGTCAGGTGAAAATAGCCTAATATTTATTATTATAATAAAAATTTCATTTAAATCACCGCATCTAAATATGATCAAAATTTATTGAGAAAAAAATTTTTTTTGAAATACAGGTATCCTGATTTCATAAATTAAAAATATCGAAATACAGGGAATTAATATTTTGACCGGTATTGTGAGCCCTACCCATCACGAGCTGACCGATCTGCGATAGAGTCTGCCAAGATGATGAAGGATGGGATTCATTGGGCCCTGATGAAAAAAATCTTGAATATGTGAGATCTGAAATTAGACCCGAATCTTCTAGGTGATTGGCCGGATTGCCCGCGTGGAAACGCTTTGGCTTTCCACTCTTGAAGACCCAGGTTCGAATCTCGGTTCCCATCCTTTGAAAAATCATGGGGTCCGGACCCGACCCGTCGATCCCCATCTTCCACAGTCCGGCTGATTCTTCCGGCCGGATTATGGAGGAAAGGGAAGCCTGTGGAAGGGCTTGTTTCGCCTCGTCACATGGTATTCTTAGAGAATGGAATGCAGTGTCATCTGTTGACAAAAAATTCTCTTGATAGCCAGATTGTTACACTTGCATTCGACCATTTGGCAAACATATTTCGTAGATTGGAAATTCAGTTCCACACACTTAGTGTTTAGGAGAGGTCCAGGCCCGGCCAGTTCAATCCCATTCTTCAATCTTCCGATTGACCCACCATGGTATTGGCCAACCCATGGTGGGTTCTAGAAAACTGCAGCTGCCAGATAAAGCATATTCTATGAGTGATATGGCGGCATAACTTAACTTATCTAACTTAAGTCGTCGGTCGGCCTGATTAGCCGGGTGGAAACGCTTCGGCTTTCCACTCTGGAGGTCCCGGGTTCGAGTCTCGGGTCCCAACCCTTGGAAATATTTATCATGGGGTCCGGGCCCGGCCCATCGATCCCCGTCCTCCACAATCCGGCTGACCCCTCCGCAGGGGTGAGCAGCCTGTGGAAGGGCTTGTTTCGCCCGCCACTTAGTACTCTTACAGAGTGAAAAGTGGCATCATCTGTTAACAAAAAAAAACTTAGTTATTGACCAGTTGGCCGCAGTGGAAGCGTGCAGTGCTTCCATCCTGGAGGAGTCAGATTTAATTCCTGCGTCCAACATCTCCAATTTTTTTATGAGAGGTCCGAACCCTGCCTGTTTTTTTGTCAATAAATGACGCCACTTTCCACTCAGTAAGAGTATCAAATGGCGGAGCGAAACAAGCCCATCCACAGTCTGTCCACCCCTGCGACGGGCAGCTGGATGGTGGAGGACAGAGATCGACGGGTCGGGTCTGGTCCCCATGATAAATATTTTCAAAGGGTGGGAACCAGGATTCGAACCCGAGTCTTTCAGAGTGGAAAGTCGAAGGGTTTCCATGCGGTCAATCCAGCCGACGGACCTTGCACGTTTACCTCATCCATCAACCTTCCGGTTGACCCTACCATGGATGCTGGCTAACTTGTGATGGATCAACCCATCAGGAGTGTTGACAACCATAGGTGGGTAATAGAATGCTTACCACTGATTGATCATGTCCTAGATAGTTTAACGCTGTTTAATATTCACAGGATGGAAAACTCCGTGCAGAAAAATATCTCGATAAAATCATTGCTAGCTTTATTCATCATAATTCTATTTAAAATTCAAAGATAAATGCTAACTGGTAATTTATGTCATCATAACTAATGAATGGCTGCTTTATATACGAAATTTATACAAAACCACTGATCAGTCGGCTGTATTGGGCGCGTATAAACTTCGGCTTTCCACTCTGAAACTTGGATTCGATTCTCAGGTTTCTTGAATCGTTGGTAATATTTACCATGGGGTTCGGGCTCGGCAATCGATTCCCGTTTCCACAATCCGACTGACTTTTCGTAGTGATGGGTAGCATGTGGAATGACTTGTTTCGCCCTGCCACGTAGTATGCAACCTAGTGAAAACTAATGGCATCTGTTACCAAAAATTACTGATCAGTTATCGTAGCGTCTTTCGGAAAATTTTAATAGAATATAAAAAATAAAAATTTCATAGTTTATCTTTATTAATTAAAATTTTGAATTTTTTAATGTTTGACAATGTGATATATACTTTGAACAATAAATTTGTTCTATTTTTTTTATGTAATTTTACGCTGCTTTCCATTCGGTGAGTACTGAGCGATAAGGCATTACAGTACCACTATAAGCCACTCACATTCCTGATGATGTCAGCCGTTCTGTGGAAGATGTTTAACCAGTTCAGCCTGAATCCATTCCTGAAAAAAAAACTGCAGGTGTGAGGACCGGCAATTGAATCTCGATTCTCCAAGATGGAAACATCAGATCGGATTGTCTGCGTGAAAATGCTTTGTTTTTCACTTTAGAGGACCCGAGTTCGATTCTAGGATCCCACCTGTTGGAAATATTTATCACGAAATTCGGGGCATGCCGGTTAATCTCCGTCCTCCACAATCTGGCTGATTCTTCAGAATTAGACAGTGCGGGTTTGTTTTGTTCCGCTACTTAGTACTCTGCCTGAGGTAGCCATATGGCGTACCATGCAGGAGGACTCCTGCAATGGGGTCAGGAGATGCCAGACCACAGACGTCAGTTCGCGTCCAAGGTCTGGCATCTCCTGAAAAGTTTTTCGGGTTTTCGGGCCCTACCCGGCGATCCCGGTCCTTTACCATCCGGTCCTCCCCATGGATGTGGATGCAGCCCATGGTTAGAACTGGCCCCGCCCCTTAGTAATCTCATTGATTGGAAAGGGGCATAAAAGAGCATAAAAAGTACTCTGCCTAGATGGAAGTGGCGACATCTGTTACTAAAAATAAAAGGTGGAACCACAACCTCTACCACTGTGGCCATCAGGTCTACAAATTTGTTCTATTTAGATGTTTCTATAATAGCTAATCAATAGATCATTTTCTTATATAATATAAATATAATTACATCCAACAATTTTATTTATAATTCATACACAGTATACGAAATCAATATCTTTAAATACATATTTAGATTTCGAATAAAAACAAAATTCGCTTTAAAATAACCATTTACTGTACTTCTATATCTGAAGTTGTATCTCATGAGGACACAATTTTACAAACGTTTAAACTAGTATGAAATTTGTATCTCTCCAAAAAAGAAAAAAATCAATGAATTAATAGATCACAGTTCACAAAAGTCTCGTGAGTCGTATCGGTAATGTTTGCAAAATCTAGAAACACGGGACCTACAATTTAAACACGAATCCTCAATCACGCGATCATTCTGCAAACTCTATCAAAGCCGTAATTTTAACAATGTGATTTTTTTCGCATATAATAATGTATATTATTCACAGTTTAAATATTATAACGCTGGAAGAGCACTAAAAAAAGAAATGTTGAACAAGTTTTGTTTCGTAAATGTTCTATTATTCTTCTCAAATGCAGTAATAACATCTAAACAACGCAATTTTCGGTCGGATGGCCGAGTGGTAACGCTGTCAGTATGATACGTATGCAGGAGGACCCGGGTCTGGTAACTCCTGAAAAATTTTTTCGGGATGCTGGGCTCGGTCCGGCCCCCTTCCATGGTATGGGTGCAGCCCATGCTTGGAACTGGTCCCGCCCCTTAGTAATCTCCCTGATTGGAAAGGGGCGTAAAATATGCAAAAAAAAAAACGAAACTAATTTTTATAAATGATAAATCTGCATACTTAATTTTAATTTAGTATAATATCCATTTGGAAAAATATCTTTTTTTTTTTTTTTTTAATATTATCTACGACAGAATATTTGTCATTCTTGTTTCGCTATTTCATCTGCCATTCCGAATTCATTTATTTATAAACCTCGTGTGAGGATTTAATAATTTAAAATATTACGTTTGGATATAAATTATTATCGGTACAGAAAATGTTTAATATATTTTATTTTCTATAGTTGTGATAGTTTTTATAAGGCATAATTGAGGTTTAATTATTAATAATTTTTCTTTTTTTTTATATTAAAAAAAAAACAATAAGAGACAAAAGAAAACAGATCAAAGCTTTATTAAACAATTTTGTGCTCATGTTAGATAATTGTTCATTCGTATTTTCGCCATCCTTTCTCTAAACATATTTTAATGAAATTTCACTTTGTGAAAAAACACCGTATTTTTTTATTTATATATATATATTTTTTAAACAAATACTCGTTAAGAATATTGTAAATCTTTTTATTTTTTTTTATATTTCTATATCACATTGCATGAAAGACTGATGTGAGAATGTGCTGACAATATTGTTTGGTTTTTTTTTTCATAGGATTAACTGATGAAGGCATATTTGATCCTTTAATTACTATAAAAGAATAACTGTACAGGCTCTCCTGTAAAGATATTTGTAGGAAAACTATCATCATTAATAAGGTTGACGGGCTCCGAGAGGCGTGAGAAAAATAAACGTATCAAAAAATCACTGATAAGAATGCTTCTAGTTTAAGTAAACTTTGATTCTTTTTTTTTTTTAAGAAATCTTTTCTTTTGTTTTTTAGTAAAATTACAAATCATTTTCATCTAGAAAGGGGGTCTGATAACTTTTTTTTGTCAAGTTCAGTCCCGAGTTTTATCGTAAAAATTGCTATTTGAGATCTATTCACCAAATAGGAGTTTTAATAAAATTTATGGATTAAAACGAAAAGAAAAAAGTTTACCAAATATCGTTAATCTCTTCTCTATGATAATTCTGTTCTTCTTCTTCTTTATTTATTCGAGAACTGAACAGTGAATAAAAATCTTTCGATGAGACACTTTCACATTAAGTAGGGAACTAAAACTGCTTTCAATGAACATTGGCATCTATCTTTCTCGATTAAATAGCATTTTATCTTCTTAAAAATCTTCTTTAGTTCCCTTCTCGGTGCCCTTGAACATTTCAAATCAATAATTTTTAATTTTAAAAATTGTGCTGTTAAATGTAACAATAAAATCTCACTTCTATTTTCCATTTACATTTTTTTTTTCTTCTTCTATTTTCTATAAGTAGTTTTTCTTTTAACTATTCTGTCCTTAAAATTGTTTGCCGGATTGAATTTTTTTTTGACAATCATAAAAACAAACCGTCATTAAAAGTCAAGAGACACCATAAATAATACACTTTTTTTTTTTTAAAGGAATTTAAAATATGGATGAATGTATACTTAGTAAAAAAAAAAAAAAATCTCCGACTTGATCACTATATATATGAAAACTTTTTTCAAACGAAGGATAAAACACCGAACACCCAAATAAAACATGCAAAACTGCAAATATATACATAAAGATATATGTATAAAACACGAAACGAAAAAAAAAAAAAAAAATGGTTCTCCACTGGATAACGGCACTCTCCAAAATGCAATATGTACATCCATATATTGTTTTTTTTTTTTTTTTTAAAAAAAACATCCTAACATTGGTGAATTATGAAGTGATAAATTGAAATTAGATGCATATGAAAATGCAAACTAAACCATTTTCGCAAACTACTACTACATTTAGGCACTTCACTTTGCCAAAAATTAATTATAGAAGTCAAAAATATGCTTTTTTTTTTGTTTTTTTCTGAAGTTCTAGAGAATATTTCAGTCTAACTTATCGTAATTTTCAAAACTAATGGTAAGAAAAAGTATATATACTGCGATATATTATATCAGATCATTGCTCTATAAAGTGCATATTTTATGTTGAACTAACATACCAATACTGTTTGCCCTTTGGAATAGGTATAAGGAAAGAATGGATGAGATCGTTGTCTTAATGTAATATATAACAGGTAATTAAGTTGAATATTTGACCCGTAAGAGGCACATGTCCAAAAATTATCATGTACACACTTTTTTTTTTAAGTTCCGGGTGTGAAGCGTGAGACACGAGTCTCTACGAAGCACTTAAATAGATACAGTTGAGTGACCAGGTACAAAGAACGCGTGACCCCATGGGGGTACACGTTCGAGAGAGGCACAGTTGGATGTGTCCAACATGATGGTGCATAGTTTGCAGACGGAGAGTTTTTTTGTTCAATTGTGTGACACATGGGCAGGTTGAGCGTGGCTTACTCATTTATGTTGGACCTGTCGTAAGCGAGATGTTTCTGATTTGAATGCCGAATTTTAACGTATAATGTGTCATGAATGGTCGTCTCTAAAATCCTCTCCTCTGTTGGGCTGATATTCAACTCCCGGATCGAACTGCATCAATACGAAAACCTAAGAGAAGCAAAGAATTTAAGTTTACATAAAATTCTTTATCTTTAATCGTTTTATAAGTAAATTATTATGTAAAATTTATGTAAATATCACAATTAAACATAATAATAATGTATTTATATGGCTTATATATAACTACAGCACATATGAAAATATAAAATGTAACTTTAAAATATATCATAAAGAATAATTAATGAAATTATCTTTTCTTCGTGATATGAGGAGTTAACACTCAAAAGAGACTTTGCCCAAAATTGAAAATTTTGAATTAAATAGTGATTTCGATTTATGTGGTTCATACCATGATCTCTGTGGAGTTTAATCATCCAAAAGCAAGTTTGTCTGGTTAGTTATAATGGTCTTTGAAAGTAGACTGTCTAATTGATCATTCCCAAAAGTTGTATTTATGTGACAAAGTCTTTTTTGAATGTTAACTCCACATCTGTGTTAATAATTAAATCATATCATATTAATATAAATTTTAAATTTCTTATATTGTAGTAATTCTATTTAGATTGATTATTTTATAGATAATTAAAAATATTTTGATTTAAAACGAGTAGCTCTGTTTTTAAAGATCTCGATTTGAAAGATAAAATATGTAAAATGAAAAATAAAAATTTCTTATTCTCTGAATTCGATACTGTATTATTCTATAACTTAATTTTAAATTCGCATTTTTTTTTTTTTTTATGAAAAATAAACTCGAGGAAAATTATTTAAATTAAAAATAAAAATAAATATAAACGATTACAACTATATAGGTCTACAGTCTTATTATAAACTTAGTACATTGGAAATTTTCCGTATTAGTTTGATTTGAATTTCAAATCCCGCAGTGAAATGAACTAAAAAGGCAAAATATTAAATTATTTTTTATGAATAAGTCAGCAAAACTTTTAAAGAGATAAATTATTTACATTTACACAATTTAAATGTTTGAATAGGTTTGCTTTTTTGGAAAAAAAAGTGGTATCCTCATCAACAAATTAATTTTATTTGTATTAATTCCAGTAAGAAAATTGAAAATGATTTGCTTAAATGATTAAAACTGAATGAGATTACTAAGATAACACTGACTTGCATAAATATCATTCATGATAAAACAAGCCAATCATTTACTAGAAAACTATTAATTACTGATCTACAAACTTTCTAAATTTTTTAGAGTTTTGAATTAAAAAAAAAAAAAAATAATGATTAAAATCCGAAAAATTCGAAATGAATGAAATGTATGTTTTACGTAACACAATTGTTACGAAATAATAACAGAAAGTATATCAAAATCTTTTTTTTTTTTTTTCCGAAATTATTTATAGAGTATTCAAAGCAGCATTCATTATTATTAATATTTTTTTAATATAAATTTTATGCACATTTTACAAACTGATTAAAATTTTAATGGTCTGTACAATTCTATCGTTGATGTAAATATTAAATCATGTAATGAATAAATTGTATAAAATTTAAATGAATTTATTTTATCTTTAAAAAAATTCAATTATCTTTGCCGAATATAAACAGAATGAACTGTAACTAGATCAGAATATTTTTAATTCGAATTTCCCTTTTATAAAGACAAAGGTGAGATTCACCAAATTTAATTAATATAGAAGTATTCATTACTGCCCCTTATCATTCTGTGGATTATTTATCTATATATAAAAACAAATGTGCACCGATTCAACAGATTTTAAATTAATTAATTAATTAAAACTTCATAATAAAACTAATGATAAAAAATATTAAAACAGTTATTGTATTACCTATTAAACATTAAATATAACAATATGTTCTCGTAATTTTGTATGTATTGAATGATTAAAATCTACTGAATTTTTTTAAAAACTTTCTGATAGTTGAGAAATACATTTTTTTTATATATATATAAACCTATATAATTATTGTACATAAAGATTATATTATATATATTGTAAACAATATAAATAACTTTATTTGTAGCATTCTTATAATATATAGAAAACTTTAACAAATTTCAGAAAAAAATTTTTAAAAAATTTAGTAGATTTTAATCATTCAATATATGAATCGCTCAGAAGCCAATGCGGTTAAGTCCAGAAAACAACAATTGAGAAAATTAATGTTTTTTAATACATTAATATTATACAACATATACAGAAGTTTGGCTGTCTGACCTAGAAAAAGCGAAGCAACGAGTAAATCCTTTAATAACTAAGAAGAATATTATTTATTCCATTAAAATTTACAAAAAACAGAAAATATCAAAAAATGGACTTAACCGCATTGGCTTCTGAGTGACTCATATACAAAATTGCGAGAATATATTGTTATATTTAATGTTTAATAGGTAATACAATAACTGTTTTAATATTTTTTATCGTTAGTTTTATTACGAAGTTTTAATTAATTAATTAATTTAAAATCTGTTGAATCGGTGTAAATTTGTTTTATATATAGGATATAGGATTAAATATATATATATATACTATATTTTATATAAATTTTTCATTCTTTAAATAAATTAAAATATATATTTTTTACATTTATTATATCTTTTATACATTAAAATTACAAAAAAAGGTTTTAAGATATCAAAAAGCAAAATCTCTAAAAAAAATCGAGTGTAAAATTATAACCCGATTTAAAAAAAAAAAAAAATTTTGTTTTTGGCTGTTGAACAATTTGATCGAGAATAGCGTAAACAACTTCAAAGCTAAATAAAGTACAGTACTGTACTGTATATATAAAAAGTTCCGTTTGAATAGTATAAGTGCCTCGTACGCTTTTAGAGAAATTATTTTTCAATTAACTATAAATTGATCAGAGAGTGTTTTTTTTTAAACTATAGTTCCTCTTCTATATTAAAATTAATACGTTATAATTTAATAATTTTATATAAATAATTATAATAAAAATACAATAAAATTTAATTACTATATTATCAATTTAAAAAAAAAAAATTAAGGTTATAAAAGATAACAAAGAATAGAAAAATAAAATAAAATAAAAATATGTTAAATATGTAAATATTTATATTATTTGTTATTTATTTTAAAAATAAAGATTAGAATTACTGATTACTTGATGATAAAGATTAAAATTACTGAACTTAAATTTAACGATATATTATGTGAATTTCATTATATTTTTGTAGATAATTTTGGCAAAATAATATATGTATATATATAAATGATAACGTCTTATGAAATTTGTTTAAAAAAATTTCATTATACAGTATAAAAAAAAAGAAAACAGGAAATTTATCTATTCTCTTTTATAGATAAACATGATATGGTCGAGCAAACATTTAGTAACTTACAATCATAGATTTTCGCTTACAATACATAGAATTCTTAGAAATATGCAAAATTTAAAAGAGAATATTTATTAAAGTTAATGAAATATTAAAAAAAAAAAAAAAAATTTGATGCGAATTTTAAAATTATATTTCAAAAACATGATAATATACATATTACACATATTTAAAAATTTTATTATTAATAAATATAAAATACTTTTAATTTAAGCATAACTGGATTATTTCAGTTTTTTTAATAATTAATTATTATTTTTTATAAAGTTATTTATTAAAATTAAATAGTTCGTAGGATATAAAAATCGAAAAAATTCTCTATTTTGGAACACAATTTGCATTCTAAAAATAATTATACTGAAAAAATTTTGGAATGCCGCAATTTATAGTTAAGCGAAGAGATAAAAGGTTTTGTTTATATGCGTTTACTACATAGGTCAATAATTAACTTAAACTTAAAACTTTAGTCTTTTAATAAATATTATTATCTTACGGAGATTATAATAATTTATCCGATTCTTATCTTTTCTAACTGTAAACATAACAATTATTTGAAGAATTTATGATAATTTAATTATTATCTTCCTTGAATTAAGTTCTGCGTTGAAGTTTATCTCATCCTCCACTTAATTTGCAGTTATTAATATATTTTTTTTTGTATTATAGATGCATTTGTAATTTATTATTTTTTAACGTGTAATTTTTTGTTTTCTTAAAGCTTATGTTGAATTTTTTAACGCGTGTTAAGTTTTTAAATTTAAATTATCTTCGAATATTCTTTTGTTTCAATGCTGTTACACTGATGATGGACGTGTCCGAGAGCACTTTATGGTAGTTTATTTAATTATTAAATTTTATAGGAATAGAAATAGTTCTTCGAAGCAGTTTATTTCGACTATAATCTAGGAACCTAGTCTTTTAAATATAATCTTATTCCCTGAGTTATTTAATAAAAACTGTTCTCCTAATTCCTAATAGAATTTCAATTACCATAGTTATTATCAGGATTAAGAGAAGGCTGTAATTCCTAGATAAGGACAAAACTAAATCTTTCATTGAGCTAATAGAAATACACCTAACCAAACACATTTGATTTATTAGTATTGATTAATGTTATACAATAAATAATTTATATTCTCTTCTATAATAAAAAAAGAACATATACAGTAAATAAAATACTAATTAAACAAACATATAGGTTTTTGATAATATTTTATTGTTTAAATTTTATTTATTTTATGATAGGCCTACATAGTACAGTATATGATTCTTCTACTAGAAACTTTTTTGGAAAAATTTTAACTTGATTAACAATATTAAAATTTCATCTTTAAAGTTTTAAATATATTTTAAATAATATAATTTAGAAAAATTATATTTAATTTAGGAAAATTATGTTTTTTCTGAATTATTTTGATTATTTATTATTATCACTATATAATACTTTTAAAAATCTAACTATAGAATTTAAAAATCCTTTCTAAAAAAAAAAAAAATATGTATTAAGATTTAGAATATCATAAAATATAAACTACAAATATGATTCATTGAATATAACAGCTATTTTTATATCCTGTACTACACATTTATTGCAAAAATATTTAAATTCAGTATCTGAGATAAGAATGTCATGTATTTCATTGATACATTTTCTTATTTACAATTTATAAAAAAATTATTCCATTTATGGAAATGAATAAGTATATTTTATTTTCTATTAATATTTATTGAAGAATATATTAATTAATAATAAATTATAAAACATAAAATATTATTTTCCTATTAAACAAAACAAAAAAACATAATATTGTATTGATAGACTGTTTCTGTATAAATATTTCATCATAAAATAGAAATTAAATAACAAAAATATTAAAATTAGTAATGTTTAATAATATTCAGTAACAAAAATATTAGAAAATTTTTATGTACAAATAAATTATAAGTATAGTACTATATAAGAAAAAATGAACAGAAAAAGCAGTCTTTCTGTTCATTTTTCCTGGGATAAGAGTTTTTCTGTCACATTATACTGCACAGTATTAGTTTAAAAATAAAAATTCAAATCTAAATGGAAACATAATATTTAATCATAAAACAATGCCAATGAAACAGGGGAACCTAGTTTTCTAGTACTTCTGGAAATTTTATAGTTATGTAAATTCAATTATTTTTCTTAAAACTTTGTTTATTTTTACTCTAAACCTTTTATTGCTGTCATATTCTATTAATGTTGTCATAAAGGACATTTTTATATACTATATTATATTATAAAATAACAGAAAATAAATTAACTTAGATAATTAAGAACAATAATTGTTTAGCTTTAGTAAAGTAAACATAAAACAACATAATTATAATAATTTGTATAAAAATTAGTTTATATATTTAAATTTATTAATTAAGTAGTTTAAAAAATTAGTTTATCATTAGTAATTATATAACTTATTATTATTATTTACTGTGCATGATATCATGTGTCATATATTTTCGTGTACTAAGGATTTATTTTCCGAATTCCGTTCAAATCTTGTAATTTTTTTGAATTTCCCCAAAGTTGCTTAGTATGCAAAGGACCATTTGTTCATTAATTATGCTAAATGACCTGAAAAATCATCATCTTTAGTATATTTAGAGTAATATGCATGGATATTTGTTTATTTATAAACCTTATAATTTTATGATTGCATATTATTTTGTTCTCAATGTTTATTCAAAATTTAATACGCATAATTTATATATTATCAAAAATTTTGATTATCAGTCTCTAAAATATCGCAAACTTTAATTTAATGTTAAAAATAGAGTATAATAGACTATTCTTATACGCTTAAAATAAAAAAAATGTTCTGAACATAGAGGATTCAGGGTAAGTGTACTGGATACGTGTCCTCTGTCGTTTAGAGAAAAACAAAGAAACAGATATACAGCAATCGTTTAAATTATTAGTAATATAATTATTTGTTTTATGGTGCCAGCTGTTATTTTTTTTCTGGAATGGCTACTGTTCTAAATACTCAAGTACAGGGAGAATCTAAAAATCTATCAATAAATGCCCAACTAAAAATGAATGCTCTTTTCAAATTTAACATTTTCTATACTGTTAAGAGCAATATACTGTAGGAAAAATGATGTATTGTATTTTTAATCTTCAACAAATACAACAATAAAGGAAGTAAGAAGAATTTTAGATAAATATAAAACATTGTAATGTATTATAATGCAGATAAAAATTCTTCTACGAATTATTATATATAGAAATCACGGTATTAAGACAGAATATAGTAATCTGAAACCTTTTTAAATCAATCATTTTACCTTTTTGATTTGATTGATCGTATTTTGTAATGACTGCATATTCGTTCTGAAACGAATAAAACGTAATCACTAAGATATTAAATTTTTATATATTTTATAATTCCACCTCTCATATTTTATGCCAATAGAAATATACAGAATGGAGCCTTATATTATCATTCGGAATATCGAACGAATTAAAAATTTATTGAAATATTAGATGCTGTTAGCCTAATAATTATTGCATCACTATGATGCTGTTAAGTCATACAAATTTCGATGTAAGTTTAATTTTAATTTAAAAACTAAGCGAACTGATGAGGACTTTTCCTGAATTTGAATTTAAAATATGAAATGCATATTCACCAACTCCACTGTCAGACCGAATAAAGAATTTAATTATAAATTCAGTATCATATATAATGCGCCAAATTCATCGTCACCGATGTGGGAGAGCCTGTAAATATAGGAAACCCTCTTTCCAATTTTTTTCCGCTTTTGATCTTTGTCAAGATACTAAGAGTGAGGCTATTCGAGAGTCCATCATGAGCCGCTCATATCTATGATGGAATTGATCGTCGGATGAAGGGAAACCCTTATCATTACAGACCTTAAGAATTTTCTGGTTACTTCACTATTTGCTATTTTTATACTTACTAATACTGTACTAATGCCGGCTGGATGGCTGAGTGGCAAAGCTGCGCCTTACCAACGTGGAGGATCCGCGTTCAAACCGGGTCCCACATCTCCAGTTTTTCAGGAGGGGCCCGATCCGTTGAACCCCATCCTTCAGCCATCCGGTTGACCTCTCCTGCAGGGTGGACTCCCTGTAGGAGGGCTTGTTTCGCCCCTTCCCTTAACTACCTTATGAAAAGTAGCTTTAAAATTCAAGGAAAAAAAAAAAAAATACTGTACTAATAATTGAAATAGGACTACTGTAGTAATAAAATTTTAAGAATAATTATTTTTTTTTATTCTAAAAGACTATTAGAAATAATTTTATACTGTAACTTCTATCAATATTTTGAATGATTTTCTATTTTTATGTTATTTCATTTTCTCGACGTAGTTCTTAAAAAAGGCAAATTCAACTAAATTCAAATTCTGGCTACTATAAAACTAATCATTTAATTTTCGTTTTTACAAAATAGACTCGATATTAATTAATTTTTTTTTAAATAAATAATTATGTTTTTCGTTATTTATCGTGTATCGTGACCATTAATGAATGCTTTTTATTTTAATTTAAGAATCAAAATTTATTCGCATAAAAGAAAATTATCAAGAAAGTTTACGGAAGAGATTTATTTTAAAGTAAACATACAGTGCTGTGTATTTATTTTACAAATGATATTTTAGATATAAACTGAAAAGATTACATTTTATTAATTATAGAAAACTTGAATGATTAATTTAAGATAATGCAATGCACTATTAAAATTATGTTACTTATATATGGCATTATATTTGAATATCTATAAATATATTTACAATATTAATTTGAATATGATTACAAAAAATAGATAGAAAATATTTCTTAAATTTTGATATATCAAATAATAAAACAATATTATTTTAAAAATGATTAGACAATCATACAAAAAATTACATAACAACAAATAAAATACTTTTGAAAACTGGATTTATCTTGCATAAGCTCCTTTAGTATTTTATATAAAAATTAGGAAACATTTAAAAAATAAAAATATTTATGTATAACAAACACACTATTAAAATTTATGTATCATACAAATTAATAATTTTTTAAATTAAAATGAACATATAATGATAATTACTATTGAAATTTTATTAACTAGCGATTTTTCATTCTTTAACATGTTTGTAAAGACAATGTTAAACGCATTCAACAAAAAGGGGTTCTAAGAGCTTATTTAACTTTTAATTATTATATAGTATGATAGAATACTATAGTACTATAATATACTATTGTGCATACTACTGTATAACTATCATGCTATACTACTATACTACTATATACTACTTACTTGTTAGTATATAGTAGTATAGTAGTGAATAGTATAGTAGTACTATAGTAGTATAGCATGATAGTTATAGTATGCACAATATTATATAATGATGTATACAGATATTATTCGTCTGCCCATATATATTGCTATATACTTATAGACTATAAGTGATACAGATTATTTTTATACCGTACGATTATTATATAGTATATTGAATAGTTTGTAGACTTATTTATATACATTTTAATATACTTAATATATATGATATATATTTATTTATTACTTACTATATATTTCAAGATAAATAACACGACTAAGCCATGACAGTATTGATTATCTTATTACAAGAATCATTTCGGTCAAAATTCAACTCTGCTGCAGTTCTAATTTTAGATTAAATGCTTTTAAATTGAATTTATATTCGAGAAAAATATTTAATAAAACATAGAATGCAAAATATGAATTGTTAAATCAATAACATAAATTGACGAATGCGGCACTCACCTGTATGGGATTCTTAAACTTTATGAAATAAACTTTCACAAAATTTATGTTTTAATAACAATTAATATCAGTTCGAATGTTTGTATTAACATATTTATATCTTTTATCTTGTTTCGTCGTTATAATTTTATATAATAGAATAAAATATTAAGATAATGATAGAGGGAAATTTTATCTTTTACGTTGAGACCTTATCCTCGGATTACCAAAAAAAAAAAAAAAAAAATTAATTAAACGAAAATTAATTAATGAAAAAAAAATGCGTTGAAAAAATTAATATAGTAACTAGAGGAGTTTGGAAATATCAAAAATAGGTCAATAAGTGTTGTTTTTATACTCCTACTCCTCCTCTTCTCCTCCCTTCCCAAGTATCTCTGTAGCATCGTATAATTAACCACTTTTCCACATTACTCTGATACACAATAGTAATTTATGTCGATTAAAATCCATTCTAAATTTCGATATTCTTCGATTAAAATAAACTAATTTTCTACAAATACTTCAATGAGTTTTATCATTCAGTTGGTGTACAAGCATAGCTTATGTTGCTTAAAGCTCCCTAAAAATTTTGAACAATTGAGTCCCAAATAAATAGCATATTTAATTATGTCTTTTTTCAGATTGGTATTAACTTTTCGCAGAAACCTTTTCATCCAATAAATAAATAAATAAATATCTACTATATCATTAGCATCATTTCATTCATTACTGGATATATATATGTCTCCTTCTTTTGTTTCCAGATGTACTTATCTTGTGCAATCTGCATCCACTGGGAACCAATTACTTTTTTAATCTGTTACATAAATAATAATAATTACTGTACTGAAAAAATATGATATTTGTTACCGTTTAAAAGCAATATTACTTACATTTAAGATAAAAAAAAAATCAATAGCTTTCAAATTCAGCGGACGGGCCTCCATTCACTACAGATAGAAAAGGAAGAGATAAATTCATTCGCCTCGAGCCCATCGACGCTCTTAAATTCAGCGGACGGGCCTCCATTC
>WUQG02167659.1:0-29678 GCA_011317285.2 Androctonus mauritanicus
AGATTATGCAAATTGACCTAAGAAAAGCATCCAGAATTGATGAATTGTAGATGAGTCATCTACCACCATAATAATATCAGATCTCTCACACCTCTTCAGATGGGCAAAATTTACAGTAGTTGAGCTGGGATGTCTTACCTCATCCTTCCTATTCACCAAATTTTGCTTCCATAAATTATCATCTGTTTCACTCTCTACAAAATTCCTTTAAGAGAAAGAGCTTTGATTTTGAAGAAGTCATCAAATGGTACTTTCATTATTTCTTGGCAGGGGAGGGATTTTTATAAATGCAAGATTATGAAGCTGTCTGAAAGATGGGAAAAAGTTATAAGTCAGAATGGTCAATATATTATTAAATAAAGATATTTCCTTTCTTAAAAAAACTGCTTTTTATTTGTGTGTTAAAAACCATCCAAACACTGTGGCCAATCAAATATTTATTTAATTATTAATAACAAAATATCACTTTAATTTATTATGTAAGCATTCATCTACTGAAAAACTGGTTATCCAATCATTGCAAATAAATAGAGATTTAGATAAATACTATATTTTTTCTATAAAACAAAAATATTTAGAAATATCTTCCATATTAGCAGTGAAGAAGAAAAATCTGTGATAAATTTGTGTTGCCATAGATTTTCTCATTATTATTGTTTTTTTATCAATTTACATTGGTATATTAAATATGATATAAAAATGAATAAATTGATATTTAATATCATTGAAATTATTGCATGAAAAACCTAGCATTTTGCTAGTTCCATTTAAACCTGAATTCTCAAAGAATTTCATAATATAAAAGGAAATTTTTACAGAAGAAAATAAAAACAGTATAATGAAATAAATTTACTTAGATATAACTCTGAAATATTGAAAAACTGGCATTTATTTAGATATGAAATTCAAATTTAAATTTTTCGAAGAATTTCACAGTATAAAACAAAATTTTTGCAGTAAGTTTCAAATATAAAATGACAGAAAAATATTCTAATAGTTTATTTTTTGAATTTCAAGATGGTGCACTAACATTTCCCCAGCCCCCATTTTAAATTGTGAATTTTTTGAAAATTTCACAGCACAAAATGAAATTTTTACCATACAATTCAGCACAAATCCTTTCAATAGTTGATTTCTCCTAATTCTATATATGGGGTTAACATTTCTTTTGAAATGCAAATTTTTCAAAAAATTTCGCAATGTAAAATGAAAATTTTTCAGCAGAGTTCATGAATATGTAAAATAGTGGCATAAAAATTTTCATGAAATGCTGGATAGAAGCTAGGGAAATGGAACTGTAAATTTATGAATTCTCTAATTTTAATTAATAGTCAATAGTATCCGTAGGGGAAAGAGGACTGTAGCCTTTTGTTAGAAATTTAATAGGTTGTATGATTGCAATGTTAATAATAAATCTTGTTCTGAATGAGTAGTTAAATTGTAAATGCTTTAATAGAATGCATTTCTGTTTCCAGAAATGATGGGAGTCTGCTTGGATTTTAATCTATGGCCATCCTTGTTAATAGAATTAATTTTGATGTGAATATTTAACAAATTATATTGATATATTGTTTAAATTTATTTATTTTTAACTTCTAGGTTTTGGAGCTCTCATCATCATATTGTCCTGAACTGTCAAATTATAAAGTAAATATATATATATATATATATATATACATATTTTAAATAATCATAAATATGTTTATTTAAAAATAACATTAGCTATCACTCTATAAATTAATAATATGTAATCTTGAAATTAATTTTTTTAATTTATTAGGAAGGAAGAGTATTAGAGCATAATCAAGGAACAGATGATTTTTTAATTGAATATCTTACTCCAGTTGAAACTAGTATGTGTTAATTTTTTAATTATTTAATTAAGGAGTGTAATGAATACAATAATAACATTGAGAAAATATGATATCATTAAATATATATCAAAAAGGAATTCTCATTTTTGAAAATATTCAGAAATCTGGTTTGATTTATTTATTTGATAAACAATATTTAGAAATATAGTTTCTAAATATTTAAATAATCTTTTTATGGTTTTAATGTATTTATAGTTTTATGAAATCAATTAAACTCCACTTATATAGTTCCAAAATATGGTATATTAAAACATTGTTCAAAAAAGATTTCCAGATTTCTGTTTTAAAAATTCAATACAGATAGTCCTTGACTTATGGCAGGGTTAGTTTTGAACCCCACCATCATAAGGCAGAATGATTAGAAATCAAAAATAACCAAAATTTATGGATTTTTCATTGCTAATGTTTATTAGGATACTACATATTATTTTAATAAATATAACAAACACAAATTATAAGAATCAGTTACAAAAAAGGATTTCCATATATCATACCATTAAGACTAAGGCTCAAACTCTAGAATTGCATCGATCAATCATGGAATTTTTCAATGACATTGCTGTCGTAAGTACAAGTTCTGATAAGTTGAGGACTACCTGTATTAATGTATATAGAATATCATTTATCTTAATATCTCTGAACTAAATTTGATTTTTTTTAGATAATTGATATTTAATTGGAAAATGATCAAAAAATTTTAAGGCAAAAATGTTATAATTAATTATCTTTGCAGCAATTTTGGCAATCTTTTATTAGATATACTTCAATTACTGCATAAATTTTAGAAAGAATATAGATATTCCTTAATTTACAAACATAATTGGAAACTTAAAAACTGTTCATTAGATAAAAATTCATAAATTGAGAATTCATTTCCCATTAATTCCAATACAAAAAATTCCAATCAGTTCTTGAGTACCAGCAGGTTATTGCCATTTTATCTATTGATATTAATACATTCAGTGCTTTTGATATGTATAGACATCAAAGAAGTGAAACAAAAACAAGTTTGTTTATATATTATACTAGCAGACCTGTGCCCGGCATTGCTCAGGCAGTTCATAGCATTGTACTTAAGTTTCTCTTTTTCTTAAATTATAACCTTTAGATGACACTCAGGATTTTCTTCAATGTATTCTGAAAATCTTTCCCGTATAGATATGTTTTCCATTTGAAATATGTATCTTTTCAAATGTTTCCTTTTTTGTCTCTCTTTCTCTATTAGAATTCTGTCGATTTATTCAATCTTTTAATGTTTCCTTTTCTCAAATTAAATCCAATATTTTAACAGGAGGAGTTAATCTACTTAAAGAGTTTCTTCTTTTTCATGGCATTATGAAATTTATACAATTTATCATGCACAAAAACTTTATATCAAAACAACATGTGACACAACATAGTCTCAAACAAAGGGCATCAAGAAACACATGAATTAATCACAAATACAGTCTATTCTACATAATAAAAACTTATATTAGCTAAAATCATGAAATAATCACAGATTGAAAAATGTTGATAGATTATATAGCAAATCAGTAGCCACATAAATAATTCAAAAATTTTTATAAAATTCCATTATTGTAAGTCAAATTGTTGCATTGCTATGGCAATGATGGTTTTGTTTCTTCACACATGGACATCGATGCATGTGGTAATGATACTGACAATCTTAAGAGACATTAGGAAATACGTTGGTTATTTCATAAAAATCGATCCAGCCTATCTTGCTTTATAATTGAACATACATGCACAGGTATTTAGATTTATATGTATTTATATAGATTAGATATATCTAATAGTCATGGATGCTAATAACACATGGTCACTAAGCCTAATTAACGTTTAACTTAAATGTATTATGGTATAAGGAATGTAAGCTATAATCAATAGAAAATTAGAGAAAGATTTTTAAAAATCTTAAAACCCTTTTAATATGAAATGTGAAGTTCAATTATTTAACGAAAGAATATGCAGCACAATATTTGATATCTGGCATTAAAAGCAGTCTCATTGGATTATAATGGTCACATGCAAGAATCACATGTCCATTATGATCCAATGAGACTGCTCAGTTAGTGAGGACACGATCATAGTAATCTAATGATATCGGCCAGCTAACATGTCACGTGATCATTGTAACCCAATGAGGTTGATCAAATAGCGTTGATCTTCCATCTTTGATTGTTATCAAATAATTTACGCCAATTACAATATATAAAATCAATTTTTAATAATCAATACCTGTCTGTCACGGAATTTACGTAAAAAAATTTACAAACAAAAGTTGTTTCATAAAAATCCATTCAGCCGTTCTTGCGTTATAACTAAACACACACTCTCAGGCATTTCAGATTTATAATATATATAGATATAGATATTAATGTACATTTGAAAATAATTATGCATGTTGTTTTTAAAATTATATAGAGAATTATGCAAAGTAATAAAATTAATACAAATGTTTTAATAAAAAATTAATTTGAAATTTTAATTTCTTAGAGGTGGCTTTTATATATTTTCTATATTATTTTTATAAACAAATTGAATATTTTATATTATCTATTATTATTTAAATATATTAAGATGTAATTTACTTACATTTCATCATGTAAAAGTTCTCCTAATTTTAATTCTAAAATAGAAAATAAAATAATTATAGAATATGACTATTGTGAATAACTATGAAATTTATGTTTTTAATATTTTGATATTAACAAATTTTTACCAATCACTATCTTTATACTAATCAATTTATAATTTTTTGGTATTATATCAATACTTTTCAAATTATAGAAAATATCATCATCAATATATCTCTATTAATCAATCCAAGTTTGTTTGGATTGCAAAAATATGTCATATATTAGAAATGGCAAAATCCATGGATATTTTGGATATATGCATACCCAAAACTACTTTGAGCATGCATATATCAATAAATATATATATATAGATTTACTGATATATAATAAATTCCTATAGTACAGTAAATATATATATGTATTTACTATATATCACTAGTAAATTCTGATTATCCATGATCAGATTAATCATGATTAATCCATTACATAGAAGTTATGTCTAATTACTGATGTTTTATCTTCAATGTGATATTTGAAAGATTTTTAAACATTGCAGTGTTTAAAAAATCAGATTGCAGATTAAGATACAGTTTAATTAAACACTGTATCTTAGATAAATAACAATCAAATTATTATTATTAAATATTGCAAATAATTTCTTACTACAAATAAACAAATTTCTTATTTCTTTTTTTAAAAATAATCATAGAGTATTTGAATTTTTATTTATATATGTAATTTATTTATTTTTTAATATTAAATTTATATTGTCCATAATTCCAATTTTTTGAGTATTTTTTGGATTATCTGGGGAATCAGTAATCCAGGGGAATTAATTTCCTGATTGCCCTGGTTAATGAGTTATCTACTGTATTGTTTAAAATTTGAATTAATATGTAAGAGGTAATTTTTACAAAAATTTATCTAATTTCGACATGCATCCTTAAAAAGATTCACTATCCCTATCATACATTATCGTAAATTGTTATTTTTTATCAGTAATTTTAATTAATTAATTAAGTCCTTTACTAATAAAAGATCCTGACAAATTATTTCTTTTTCTCATAATAGGTCATTATATTTAAGATGTATTGAATTTAAGCATTGTAAATTTTATTTATTCACATAATTAAAGTAATATTAGCATTGTAAATATATCAATTCTTATAAATAAAATTCAAAAACAATAATAATAAAATTTTAAAAAATATCATATATGATTAGTTTTTTTTGTATCATCATGTTCTGACTCATTCAAATGATTTATTTTAAATAATTTGAATGAGTCAGAACATGATGATACAACAAAAATTATTATTTCAGCATAGTAACTTTTTCATGGCAGTTCTCAGTTTTTCATGGCAATTCTAGTTTTTGAATTTAAATTAAAATTTACTCTTTTAATTTAAATTCAAAAACTAGAATTGCAATCAATTAGTATTAATTTATTTCTTTAATAAATATAAATTTTCTTTTTTAATTAAAACAGGCCAACCAATATAACCAATTTAATAAGCAATTAATTTAAAAGTAGAATCAGGAAGCAAAGAAATAAAGTACAGTATAAAATTAATAATACTATATTTTGTATCAAGTCTTCTTACTGGATATCCCATATTAAACTGGAATAGCTTAGTATTCACTTTCTGAATTTCTTCTGTTAACCGAGCTCAATTCATAGAAAAATTTCAAATATGAGAAATCAATTATCACTTGATTTTTCCCATATTATTTGAAATTTTATTCATATATTCATATTACATCATATTTAATTTAATAGTAATTTTAAACTTTTTAAAGAGATGGCATCATTTTTCTTTTAAGTAAGATATCATAATTGATATCATTAATATTTATGAGCTTTTCAAAATAACAAATAAGATTCATTTAAGCAAATTTTAAAATGATTATTCTCAAACAAATTACAAGAGGGTTGAGAAATAAATTATTCTTATTAGGAATCAGCAATTAAATTCAGCATTCTCTATACTTTAATAATTCATGTAAAAACATGTAATGATTAGCCAGTGAATACATTTTTAAATAATTGTATTAAAATCTTTTGTATTTTTTAATATAAAATGTTAATTATTCTATTTTATTCATGGATTTAATATAACTGATCTGAAATATACATATGTAACATAATAAATATGTGTATATTGTACCTTACTTAACAGCCTAACAGGAGAGTTAATATCATTATTTATATATCTAAACAAAAAATATTGAATATTTTTTATTTTTATTGATTTATTAAAAAATACAGTTTTCCACTAGTTACAAACAAAATTTATTCTCATACTTAATTTACATGTGCTGAATAACATTATATACACTATATTGTATAATATATATTGTTAATTTGAAAAACTCAAAATTTCAGACATTTGAATATAAATGTCTAATTATAGCATGATTTTTGGTGGAAGCTATCATCTTGAACTACTGTGATAATGCATTGCAAGTAGTCTTTTACTTGCAATCACTGTATTTACAATGGTGATGTAATCAATAAGTTTCGTGACTGATCAATATCATTCATACAAATACAAGTCCATGAGAAATAGTCTGATTTACTCATAGTATCCTTTTTCTGTTTGATTCCTGTAATTTTGTGTTTATTAAATTTATTACAATAATGTATTTCATCATAATAAATATTGGTAAAGGACAATGTATGAATTTACAATATTTCAATTTATGGCAGCATCAACTTACAGTCTCAAAGTTCAAACCAATCTTGTCATAAGGCAAGGAATACTTGTAAATAATTATGTGGTTTTGCCTTGGAATTTATTCTAAACTATTTTGTTGTCATAATGTTTAAAATTCTTGCAAAATTTTTTAAAATTGAAAAATAAACTGACATTGTAAATTTATAATTTAAATGTTTGTAATTAGAGGACTTAAATTACTTTTAAAAAATGATTTAAAATTTTTAATTGGTTAAAATTGAATCATTGTGAACAAAATGCAAAACACAAATTAAAATAGAATTTATAATTGTAATAGAGATTTATGTTTTTCCAAAATTCTCTATATTAATAACTAACTAAATAATAATTATTTATAGTTGTATTTCAATAAAATTTAAACCATTATGAATAATAGATGTTAAATAATGTTTATAAGGAGTAAGAATTCAATGATTTAAAAGTGAATTTCATTGAATTTGATTCTTATTGAAATGATTCAGTTTTATAAGTTATCATCATCTAAAAGTTGCAATGAAGAAAATTACGTGCTAAGCTTTAACAATATTAATATGTTGCACTTTCAAAATACAATATAAATGTTTTTTCAAAATTAACTAAATTTTATATTTTATAATTGATAATTGAATATTTTATCTCTATATAAATATGTTATTTTATTTTATTAATTAATTAATTCTTTCAAATAATGTTTTAAAAATGATTATTTTAAATAAAATTAAAATAACTATTTACGAACACTTAAGATATCTAGCACTATTGAGCAGACCAAAAGGTCTGCTCAATAGTGCTAGATATCTTAAGTGTTCGTAAATAGTTATTACTGTATAGAGGCAGTTACTTAATTCCTCTAATACTGAAAATTAAAATAATATTTTGCATTATTATTTACACAAATCAACCAGAATTAATTCATATGAGAACAGGAAAACAGAATATAAAATGGCCTTGTTGGAGTATCATTCATAAAATGTATAGTATTATTCAAAATAAATATTTTAAAAATTTGTCTTTTGGAAAATGGTTTAAAATTTCTGTTGTAAGTTCTTTGAATCAAAATAAGAAGATTTATAATAGTATCATTTTTTATAATATAAAACAAATTCTAGTATTTGCACAAGAATTTCGATCAATAGAATTTATAAATGCAGAATTGTATAAAATATTTTTATTTGAAAGATTATTATTATATAAAACTATTATTTATTGTGGTTCATTCAATATATGAATGAATACAAAAACAAGATTTAAATTAATTGTTACATATGCCAATATTATTACTAGAATAAATATTCAATGTTTATTTAAAAAGAATATAAAATGTAAAAGAATAACAAACCTTCAGTAGCTTTAAAAAATTCTTCTGTAATATCAACCCAGTCATATGTCACATTTGAAGGTAGATTTGAAGAAAGATTTTCAACACATTCTGAATTTCTACTATTATAAAAATAATGTAGTTATATTAAAACTGTAAGAAAATATAAAGATAAAATTATTTCAAACAGAAAATAGATTAATATAAAATTACAATCAATCTTGAAAATATTGCTTTTCAACATATATTTCTGAAAAAAGAGTCATATTATTCATATAAAGAACATTTATAATACAATTCTTCAAAAAATTATACAAAATAAATCAATTTGTCCTGCATCAAACGAAAATAACCTACTACTGAATTCATTATAATAAAGAATTGAAATAAGTGAACTAAGCCAAATTCCTCTATGATGAAATTCAATCTAATTGAACAGGTAAATTTATTGATTAGAAATTTTAATGATTAAAATTTCTATACAGAAGATCATTTATTAGAACATCCAAATAACAAAAAATTAAAGATCATTGTTCAGGTTAATACAGATGTTTTATCTGATTCATGATTCAAAGATGACAAGAGCTTTTTGTCCAGTAATTAATGCATTTTCAGTGTTTGTCATTTTCTTATGATATTTGAATTGAATAAAAGAGTTTTCAATTGTGTGCATGCATGCCAGAGAAAACACAAACATTCATCCTTCAGATACATCCATATTTAATGGAAGATACTATGTTAAATTCAATATACCCAAGAATTTTGCCATGGCTGTGATTGAATATAATGTAAAAGAATGTAATTGTTTGCGAGTGCATTTTTTTCAATGAAGGCAAGATAGAAGTTGAAAAACCAGAAGATAAAGTTGAAAAGTTATGTGAAATTGTTTATAAAAGCAAGTTATGCATGATAGAACAAGTTGAAATGTTCAACATAAAATTTCACTCGTACCATTATCTTTTTGATTTCTTTCAAAGAAATATAAAAGAATAAAACTAAATATACAATATTATTGAAAATGATATATGCTCTTCCCACCTCACATAATACATGTTCTCAGAAGCATTTCAATTTACATATTTATGTAAATTATTATGGTAGAATTTAAATCATCATCGTGTGCTATATACATATCATCTGTCTTGTAAGTATGCTACTTACAAGACAGAAGATACGTACTTAATAATCATATTATTATTATCCAAATGTACAATATGCATTGTATTACAATAGTAAAACTAACAACAGTAATAAGTATGATAATGCTACTAAAAGCAGCTCATTATTGATAGAAGTATCATTATTGTTGTTAACTCTCATTGGAATTATAATACACTGTGTTGTATATTAGGATAATAATTTAAAAAATATTTTGAATGTCAATTTTTACATAATATTAAATTTACCTAAATTGGGAATACCTATGTAATTAATATATATGAATGTATATAATGAGTGAGTGACTAGAAAAAGATGAAGAAATTTCCCTATCTTAACTGGAGAAAACACCCTAATGTTTTGATATGCTTTAACATCAATAAGTAAAATGTCAGTGACTTTTTGACATCCAAGAACCAATTGGAAATTTTTATATAGGAATTAATGGGAAATGATTTTTCGATTTATGAAACCTAATGACATTTTTTAAGATTCCATTTATCTTCATAAATTTAGGGATACCATACTTGTATTTTTTTATGAATTTTTATAAAATCAAAAAAGTGAGGAGCTATTACATATATTGCTCTAATGGACACCTTCAAAAGAGAGGTTATAAGACTAAATAAAAATCCCAAATTACCTAAGTTATGTAACATTAGAATGATACAAGCAGTCCTCGACTTTTGTACTTAATTGGTTCCTGAAATGTGTATGAAAGTTGAAATGTATGAAAGTAAAGCAATGTAAAAAAAACATGGAAAAGTGTTTTTAAAATGTATCCAGTGTACAGCATACATCCTAACTCAAGAGTGAACCTATGATGTTAGAAATGGGGATGGGATTAATGATGATGAGGAGGAAAAAGTGGCTACAAGAAAATATGTATGTTTTTGGGATACATATCAATAAAAATTGAACTTTCAAATATGTAGCGAATTGTACAAAAGTCGAGAACCGCCTGTATATTAATTTTCCTACCTTTATTATTATTATTTGATAAATGTTGGTTTCTTTTACACCAAAAATATATTAATCTCAGTTTTATTGTAAGCATTTCTATAGACAGGATTAACTTGAATTGATCTGTAATATATTTGTCTTTATTGTGATCCATATTATACATAAAGCTTGAATACAGCCTAACTAACCATATCCATTCATTTCGTCTTTAAAATAAATGATCTATAATCTTTTATTCCTATTTTAAGTTTTCTTTCAATAGCAAAATCCATCAGTTATATAGATTAATAAACAAGTTTTACTTTAGCACAAAATTAAAGATTCGTCACAACTTCCATATGACTGAAAATATGATCGGCAGTTCCATTATTTATATTAAATGGAAAATGGAAATGTGTTGTCAAATTCTCTTCCAACACATCTGAAATTATTTTATTTTTTTTTAATCAGCATTTTTTACTGTGTAGTTTTTGAGACTATAAATAGTAATCAAAAAGCTCGTGTAAATATAACCCTGACCTGGGTATGGGGAGATATATTCTTGATTACATTTCAGAATATACCCAGTTCAGAATTTGTAATTCTTTCATAAATGACGATTGATTATTGGAGTAAATTCTGTAAAATTAAATTACAATTTATTACCTAATAGATAATCTTCTTATTTCTTCTGATACCCTTGTTGAATGTCCATCTTCAGCATTTTTCTCTTCATCACCCATCTTGTCAAAAACAAAATTATAAACAAAGTGATTAACTATTACTATAAATCAATGGACCACCATCTTTAAAATTATGAGTGTTGCCAATATTTTTAAACAAAAATTAATTACTATATTTACAAAATATTTAATATTCTTGGAAAAAAATTAAATAATAAATTGAATAAAATATTTAAAAAATATTTTGATATTAAACAGTAGCAGTAAAACAACTAGTATTTTTTTTTTTTTTTACATTTTTATGCCCCTTTTTAATCAGGAATATTTCTAAGGGGGCCAATTCCAACCATACGCTACATGCCGTGGAGGGGGTCGGATGGTGAAGGACGTGGATCATCGGGCAGGGGGCCCAGCATCCCGAAAAACTTTTCAGGAGATGCCGAAGCCGGGTCCTCCTGCGTGAAACGGCAATGCGTTACCACTCGGCCATTCGACTGCCAGAAAACTTATTTATACTGTATACTGTATCAGTAAAACAGAATTGAGGAACCAAAATTTTTGAAATAATATATATTTTGGATTATTTTATTAAATTTTTCTCTCTAAAACGTATTGTTTACTTGAAAAAATTAATGAATGTAACGTATATTAAACGAATGGATTCAATATAGAATATCTGGATTCGGATAGATTAATTTTGGTTAAGTCGCCGAATTTCACAAGGAATATTTTTGAAAACGATCACCAAAAACTTCTTCATAGGCTGGTATTGCCTATCATAAAGTCAATCAGAAGATTGAAGGATGGGTTCACCTGGTTAGACTCGGATTCTCTTGAAAAACTGGAAGTATGACCCGAAATTGAATCCGGATCCTCCAAAGTATGAAGCCCCCTACTTTGCCATGCATCCAATCGGACATAAGATCGAATCTGGGCATATATACAAAATTTATTTGAAGGGTCCTTTACAGTTTAAATGATCCGTCGACAAAATGTGGACAGGCTATCCTAGGCCTAAAATAGCCCGTCACTTAGTAATCGGCGAAAAATTAGAAAGTGAATGTGGAAATTTGGACATTAAGGTAAAAATATCTTTTCGCTCCCACGTTATTTTATATTTAATAGTACAAAAAATTAAATGGCCGGATTGGCCTCTTGGAAACGCTTCGGCTTTCCACTCTGGATGACTCGGATTCGAATCTCGTGGTCCCACCCCTTGAAAATATTTATCATGAAGTCCGGGCCCGGTCCATCAATCCCCGTCCTTCACAATCCAGCTGACCCTTCCACAGTGTAGGCAGCCTGTTTAAGGGCTTGTTTCGCCCCATCAATTAACATTCTGATTGAATGGAAACCGGCGTCATCTGTTGATCAAAACAGAATCCCATTTTTCATTTCATAATTAACCCCATCAGTTGGCCGGATGGCGGCAATGAAAGCGTACTCTGCTTTCACCCTGGAGGATTCAGCTTCAATTCTCTGGTCTCACACCTTCAGTTTACAGAAGAGAGCCAAGCCAGGTTCATTGAATCCATTCTGCAATTGACTACTGATGGCGTGAAAATGCTTTGGCTTTCCACCCTGGAAGACACAGGCTTGAATCTTGGTCTCATCTCTTGGAAAATTTATCATAGAGTCCAGGCCCGATCTATCGATCCCCTTCTTCCACAATCTAGCATTCTAGCTGATCTCTCCGTAGGGGTGGGTACTTGTTTCACTCCTCAATTTAGTATTCTTCCAAAATGGAAAGTGGCGTCATCTGTTGACCAAAAACAAATGCTTAAAACTTGAGTAACAATTTTAGCCATTCTTAATAAGCATCCTTGAACCATTTCATGGAGCAATTCACATGTTGCAGCGACTACTATGGGATTGAGACTTTTTATGTAAACTACAATTTAATTTAATTTTTTCTTTCAAGCTTTTAATATGATTTTTTTATTTATTGGTTTATATACAGATATCCCTCCTTTAGCACAGCTTCCTACAACACGGTTTCGCTCTAACACGATTTGAAAATTTCACAACCTTCGTATAACACGATATTTCTACAACATTAATTTTACTTAACACATTTCAAAAATTACACTTACGCTCCTACAATACAAAACATTTTCATTAATTTTTATAAATCTATACTGCGGACACACAATACATACATAAAATGTCATCATTGTGAAATAGTTTGCTAAAATTAGTCATAAATACAATTTCACTAGTTGGCCATGAGAGGGACGATATGCAGTCTTTTTTCGATTTCGATTTGAAGTTGAGTTTATTGGCAACTATTGAAAAATATTTTGTGTTTCAAACATTCAGTTCTTGGATAAAAAATAAGTTTTTATTCTTCAATAGAGGAATGCGAAACAGAAGAAAACTTTTTTATTCATAAACTTTTTGGGTATATGTTAAGGAACGATTGTTTTCTAGAGAGTTGTAGCGGGTTAGATTACAGTTTTTGTAAAGAGAGCAGAAGAGACACAAATTTTAAATGCATAAAATAGTTCAGAAAGTGAAGTTGGTATTGTTAAAGAAAAACATTCTCGTTTTATCGAAATAGTATAAGGAAGATATAACTATTAAATGAATGTCATATAGTCTGTATACTTTTTTCTTTCCTTTTGTTTTACGTATATTGTTTTTTTAGGGTCTTAAGTATGTAGTTTTTCTTTCTCTATGTTTCGTGTTATTAATGTTTTTAATAAAAATTAAGTTTCTTATGTGGTATTAAAGAAAGTTATTTGTTTGTAATTGGTTTTGGAACGTAACTTTTCTTTTTGTATTGGTTCCAAGTCTCATATAACACAGTTTCACACAAACGGTGTTTTTCAGGAACTTATCTATCGTGTTATAGGAGGGATACCTGTATTTCAACTATCATCACCATGCATATTAGGAACTTTAGGTTTTGAATGTCGCGTAAATCCAGAATTAGAGCTATCGAATTTAGCGGTTCTTAAAAATGATAACATGTTTTTAGAATAAGTTCAGCGGTTCTATTACAAAATGGACATATAATGGACACTACCTTTTTAATTCTCCATTGTGAGTTCTGATCCATCAAGACGTGTATCTCAAGTCTTGATGGATCAGAACTTATAATGGAGAGTTAAAAAGATAGTATGCTTATGGCCCGCCGGCAATGGAAGATAAGACGAAGAACTACATCTATAGTTTAAATAATCTAGATTCGATACGTACAGTACGTTTCATTTTTAATGTGCATATTTTCTTAATATAATAATGTGTTTCTTTGCTCGTATTTTGAGTTTAATTTGAAATTTAATCGAATAATTACCATTTAAAGAATTTAAATTACAGGCATCTACATAAGGCTACATTGTATATGATAAAGTTACTTTTTACTGTAAAATATTGAAACATGATTAATTCTTAACTGCTTTGAAATAATTATAAATAATCTAAAATAACTTATTCATTAATATGATTTAGTTATTGAAACCTGAAAATTTGTTGGCCGGATTGACAGCATGAAAACGCTTTAGCTTTCCACTCTGGAGGACCTGGGTTCGAATGTCCGGTCCCACCCTTTGAAAATATTTATCATGGAATCCGGGCAGGCCCGTCGATCTCGGTTCTCCACAATCCGGCTGACCCCTCCGCAGGGGTAGAGCAGTCTATGGAAGGGTTTATTTCGCCCCGCCACTTAGTATTGAAGGGAAAGTGGCGTCATCTGTTGACAAACAAACCCTGACAATTTAATAAACTGCAAAATGTCGATCATACAATCTCAATCATCTCTTTAAAATTTTCATGTTTTTATTGAGAAAAATCGATTGTAAAAATTGTTTATACTTTTTAAGCAAACTTTTTTTTTATTATTCGAAATCAATAATACAGTAAATATATTTATTTATTTACGTTATCGATGTTAATTAACTGAATAAGCAAATAATTAATTTATCAAATTAAAAATTACATTAATTAATTAAAAATAAATTAACTTTAGTATAAAATGAATTAAAAATTTATAAAATAGTGCATTTTTTTATTTTTTTAAATTTTAAATTTATTGTACACAATTTTTTTTGTTAATTTTTTCAATTTTATTTTTAAATGCTGACAACAGATGGCAGGAAGTGATTATAATAAGAATAACTTGCTAATAATGGGGACAAAAAATAAAATAAAATAAAATAATAATAATAAAAAAATTACTCGTTTCAAATTTTTATCAAGAAAAAAAAACATTACGAAAAATTGAGAAATTTCTCTAAATTATTAAAATTTTATTTCTCTCATTTAAATGACATTATTTTTCTAGAGAAGTGAGTTAAACGTGTAATGCGGTTATTCTTAACTTTAATTAATTTGTTACGCCGTATAAACGAGAGATTCTTATCAGAATGAATAAGAGAGATTTTTCTCTCTTTTAATGACATTAATTTATCTATTAAGGCTATAAATTTCTCCATTAATTTCGGAGATTAATTCGCACGATATGACTTCGAATTTTTACTCGCAAACAAGTTTCGCGTACTAAGAAAAATATTTTGTTAAATTAGCAAAATTGTTTTTAATTGCTTAATATATATTTTAATCGATACTTAAAAAAAAAACATATATTAACGTAGATAAATTATGCACTAAAGTAGAGCGAAACGAAAAATTTTTCCTCCAAAAAAAATGTAAAAAAATAAAATAATTATTAGGGAAACTAGACGAGACTTGTAAATTTTCGTAAATACACGATTTATTTTTCAAAAATGCATATATTTATGGATATCGGGATAATATTTTATCGGCATGGTTGATGTAGAAATTTCCACTCATCTATCGGGTCGAAACGAAAGATTTGAATGGGTTAGTTAATCCCATCGGAAACATGTTTGATAATGCGACAAGTTTTCAAATGGCTTTCAAGAATAAGTGCCGTTTGGTATGCAAATGCAATACGAGCGGCCACCATGCATGGTCGAACACAATCATTGTGATGGAAGATATAGTTGAACAGCATCTGACACGATTCCCCCTCCACTGTTCCTGAAAGACAATGAGGTTCTCAAAGAAGAGATTGTTGATCTCGAACTAATCACATTTGTTTTCCCTAATTAAATCATTAATCGCTTTCTGTTCATACATTTAAATTAAGGAAGAAATAAAATTTTCCCCGAGGTCCAATCTAAAGTACTGTTTAAATTCTTCTTACATAAAGTCTGTTCGCCTTTAATAATATTGTCGTGCTTCTCAGGTACGTGTTGATTTAAACTAAAGAAAATTATGTTTTTAATTAGATTTTTTTCCTCCTTCTTCTTCTTCTTATTTTACCACCTTAATAGGAAAGGAATGATAAAAATTTATTTTTGAACTTTCTGTAAACTGTAATTATTTATTAAATTATTTATTACAGTTTACAGAACCGATAAATATGCGCTAGATGTATAAAGAGATCTTTTTTATCACTTAAGATACCTAGAGAGAGATGTTGGCTTTAATCAGTTTTACTCAGACATAACGTTTTAAAGTAGAAGTTGGACTGTTTCCGAATGTAAAGAAGAAAAATTTGGGAAGATATATAAATCTGCAATATGTCCAAAAGATGGAAAACGAGGGTGACAGAACATTCCTTCGTATACTTCAGTTTCAATAACTTTCTCTCTGCATGACACCTGTGAGTAGCACACTAACCAGAACAAGCAATTTCCTTGAAAACCGGTATGTAAATGTCGTTACGAACTCAATCCGTTTGGACATTTACCATTCCTGCGACTAAGCGGCGAATCTGATGGGAGAGAGATGTCTCCTATCGCACAAGGTACATTATTTATGTGTTGTTTTTCCGCAACAAATTGCTCAAATTTCCCGGCGGATGAACGAAACAATTATATTAAAGCAGAAAGAGGGGGGCATAATGCCCCAGCCATTTATCACGAGGAAACCCTTCTCATTTTCCTAAAGAAGGCAGATGTTGTATCTCAAGTCTTGATGGATCAGAACTCATAATGGAGAGTTAAAAAGGTAGTATGCTTATGGCCCGCCGGCAATGGAAGATAAGACGAAGAACTACATCGATAGTTTAAGTAGTCTAGATTCGATCTAATCGTTATTGTGATGAGGCGAGAAAAATAGATTGAAATATTCAAAAAGACGCTGTTTCAAATTTAATCAAATGCTTCCAACTAATGATGTAATAAAGAAGTTTACAATTTACTATAATATCCTTTTATAAATTCCTGATTAAAAGTTTCCCAATTTGCATTTTAATTGCGTATACTTTCCATCTCTTCTTTCCCTTTCTAGCAATCCCGTTACCAATAAAAATCGTTATCGGATCGATAGTTAATAATCATCACATTGTTTATTATTAAAGTAACATAAATTAAACATAATTATACTCAATTAAACGTCACAATTTCAATAAACTTTATTAAATATTGTAGAAAACTTAGTAGACAGCTTAATTGATATATCTAAATGCAAATTTTTTAAACATCATGGTAAGTAATTTTTTCTTCTGAAAATTATGGTAAGTAAATTTTTTCCTCCTAAAAATCATGGTGAATAAAATTTTTCGTCTAAAAATCATGGTAAGTAAATATTTCGTCTAAGAATTATGGTAAGTAAATATTTCTAAAAATCATGGTAAGTAAAGTTTTCATCTAAATATTATGGAAAGTAAATATTTCGTCTAAGAATTATGATAAGTAAATACTTCTAAAAATCATGGTAAGTAAATTTTTCGTCTAAAAATTATGGTCAGTAAATTTTTTCTTCTAAAAATCGTGGTAAGCAAACCTTTTTTTCTTTTCTAGTTTGTAAAATTAACGATTCCTATATTTTACCTCCATTTAAATTTGCTAAACATGTGCATAAAATTCGATTTAATCTATCCATCTATGGGAATTTTTCTTGTTTTTCTTTCGTGGTGAACGAAAGATTTTTCTCCTTTACTGAATTTTTATTTTTACAAGCTTAAAACTTCCCCCAAAAACTTTTTAATAATTTTATTTAGGAACTGCACATCATTTATGCATATAACAACGGCATTTTATATCATAAGTAAAGAAGTCTAACCAATTTTTATAATTTATGCAAGAATTTAATTAAAAAATAAAAAAAAAATTATTTTTTTAAATTGCACAACTTCAATAAGAAAAAAAAAAAAGAAAGAAAGTCTGAATTATAAATTGCAATTTTTTTAAAATGATTAAAATTATAAAATTAGTAAAACGAATAAATATTTAATTAAGTGAGATGCGTGTTAAATATAATTAATTTACAATCGAGAGAGAGAGAGATGAAAGGCGTTGTAACAAAATTAACTTTCTTTCCAAACAAAAAAAAAAAACATAAATTTTTTTTTCCTTCGAAAAATTTTATATCGAATTAAAATTTTGGAGTGTAAAAAAAAAAAAGAAAACAAACAAAGTAGCTTCTGATCGAAGTAATAAAATAATAAGCTAGAGTTACGATGAATAAATAATTTTCGCATCCTTTCTGTTTTGACAGCAATGCATTTATATCTCTTAAGTAGTTACAGACAATACACTAGAACCATAACTTAAGAAGAGGAAGAAAATGAGAAAATCTATATTATTAGAAAGAATTGACAGATTAACGGATATATATCTCTAAACAAAAAGAAAAAAAAACAGAAAAAAAGAATGTCTTGACCTACGAAATTATCTCGTTTTTGAAGAATTACCGATTGAAATTTCGAAAAATGTCGTCTTTCTGATGGATAATTAAGGAATAATTATAAATAATATAATCTTCTCTAGCATATTTCTAACATTTTAATATTTCTTCGAACGATTTTTTTAAACTTCTGAATGAAAATTAATAATTAACAAGTAAGTAAAGTGATGCAAACTAATATAAAAATATGGCACTGATATTATCGATTTATAGCTATTTGTTTAATATAAATACGTGAAAATTGATATTTGATGCATGTAGATTATGAAAGTTAACGATATAAATCGATTACAATCATTGTAATCGTTCATTTAGATCGATTATAAACTGCTCATTGTATATCTATTAATTATCAATAATAATGGTTACAAAAATAAATAAATAAATAAAATTTTATTGTTATAAAGTAAGTATAACATAAAAATTTATGATTATAAATTCGTTAAAAAATACATTTTTAAATAAATTATATTGGTTATTAAATATTAATAAACAACTTTGTGCTCCTCTTTTTTTAAGCAATTAATCTGATATTTTCTTCCTGAAAATTAATTCTTTTGCTAATAATTTTACTGAAGCGTGAGTAAAATGTACGTGTTAATTTTATACAGATAATTATGTAAAAAAATGCACTGATATTATTGTTTTACAGCTATTTGTTTAATATAAATATGCAAAAATTGATACTTGATGTGCATAGATTACGATAGATTATCAAACCTAACAATACAATCGATTACAATAATTGTAAATATTCATTTAGATCGATTATAAACTGCTCATTGTATATAATAATTAATTATCGATAAATAATGGGCATAAAAAATTGAATTTTATTGTTATAAACTATGTATAACATAAAAATTTATTAATATAAATTCTTTAAAAAAATACCGTCTTAAAATAAATTATATCAGTTATTAAATACTAATAAACAACTTTATGCTCCTCTTTTCGAGCAATTAATCTGATATTTTCTTCCTAAAAATTAATTATTTTATTAATAATTTTACTGAAACTTAAGGAAAACGTGTGCGTTAATTTTATACAGATAATTATGTAAAAAACCGCACTGATATTATTGTTTTACAGCTATTTGTTTAATATAAATATGCAAAAATTGATATTTGATACGTATAGATGATTAAAGTTAACAATGCAATCGATTACAATAATTGTAATCGTTCGTTACATCGATTATAAACTGCTCATTGTATGTCAGTTAATTATCAATAATAATGGTCATAAAACATTGAATTTTTATTGTTATAAACTACATATAACGTAAAAATTTATTTATATAAATTGTTTAAAAAAATACAGTTTTAATTTTAAAATAAATTATATCAGTTATTAAATATTAATAAACAACTTTATGCTCTCTTCTCATGCAATTAATCTGATATTTTCTTCCTAAAAATTAATTCTTTTATTAATAATTTTACTGAAACTTGAGTAAAACGTGTGTGTTAATTTTATACAGATAATTACGTAAAAAATGCATTTTAATTATTATTTTATTTTTATATTAAAATATTACTCGTATGTATCAATAAATAAATAGGTAAATATTCATTTTTCGTGCTACTTTCAAGGATTTTTTTTTTTTTAATCACGTATAAATTAATTTTATTGTCTGAAAAAAATATATATTTTTCCAGTAACAGCACTAATCCAATTAATAAGCAATTTTTGAAGGGTGAATAATAACAATTTGCATTGAAAATAATTCTCCCTGACACGTTTTTCTCGAGAATTTTCGAATCTACTTTCGCAACTATTTTCGCTTTAATTACTATTTTAAAAAAGAAAAGAAAAAAAAGACAAGAATGCATTGTATATAATTTAATATATTTTTAGAAAACTTTTTAGTGACAGAAAAGCGTAATTTATTAAACGAAATAAAAATAATCCTTACTGTACTTCCGTTTATCTGAAATTCTCTACTAGATGGCACTAGTTTCGTCAAAGTGTGAAGGCATTCGAAGTTGATACGAAACGACTACGCTTCCCAGTGAATTCCATTGAAACCCAGTGGGCACTGCACTGGTTTCAATCTCGGAGACATTGAATCCACGTGTAGTGCCCAATTGAGCACTACACGTGGTTTCAATGTTTGTAGTGTTTTGACGCCAGTAGATAGTTGTTAGGTCTTTAATCTCAGAGATGTTGATGTTTTGACTAGTTTCATTAAAGTGTGAACCCATTTGAAGTTGATACGAAACGACTACGCTTCCCAGTGAGTTCTATTGAAACCCAGTGGACATTACACTAGGTTTCAATCTCAGAGACATTAAAACCCAATGGAAACGGGTCAAGAGTTGTTTCCTGATTGATCATTTGATAATGATGATCTAGTCTGGGTTTCAATGTCTCTAACAAGTAAGATTAGAGACCTAACAACTACCTACTGGCCTCAAAACCCCACAAATATCTTACGTCACATATAGGCCTTGAAACCCAGTGGGCACAACACTGAGTTTCAATCTCAGAGACATTAAAACCCAGTGTTGTGCCCACTGGATTTCAAGGCCTATATGTGACGTAAGATATTTGTGGGGTTTTGAGGCCAGTAGATAGTTGTTAGGTCTCTAATCTTAGAGACATTGAAACCCAGACTAGTTCATGATTATCAAATGATCAATCGGGAAACAACTCTTGACCCGTTTCCATTTCCCCGCATTGATAACATAGTACAGTAGATGGATTTGGAGGCTGTAAAGTGTTTACAAAAATAGACTCGAAAGATTGATTCTGGCAAGTTGGATTAACTCCGCAAACTAGAAGATTTAATGCTTTTGTGACCACATATGGTCACTATGAATACAATCGCCTACCTCAGGGATGGAAAAACAGCCCTAGCGTTTTTCAACGGTTCATGTCAGAAGTCCTTAGTGATGTAATAGGTCCTCACGTGGTTGTCTATATCGATGATATCTGCATTGGAGGCAAATCCTACGATGAATGTAATGAGTTAACTTTGAAAGTTATTAAATCTACAAACTACAATAACAGACATCAGCAACTAATACTTAAAGCTCGGAAAACAAGGCGGGTGGGCCATACCCTCCATATAAACAAGGAAGAAAAAGAAGAAGAAGTTGATACGAAGCAGCAACTTCAAATGCGATTTTAACAAACAAACAAAACACCAGCTACATATATATACATTTGTGAAAAATGACAAAAAATTTAACTGCAAAAATTCACTTTTAAAAATATTTTTTTTTAATATCGATCACAGGTATAAATTTATTGCTTCATTATTAATATTATGTATCTAAAATAATATTTTAAATACATAATTATCTGTATTTATTGTTTAATATAACTCGAATAATTCTTCCATTTCCGTCGTCCAAAAAAAAAAAAAAAAAAAAGAAAAGAAAATGTTTACATGGAATTTTAAAATTTTCCTCATTACGAAAATAGTGAGATCAACATAAATTTATAGAAAACGTTATTTAGTAGTAAAGAATGAGAAATATCTTAAGAGAATTTTTATACATAATATAAATTTGAATAGTGTTTACTTCATCAATCCCTTGCAAGCCCTGTCTCGGTTCATTTAATGCGCTCTTTGTTTTTATAATAAGTTAATAAAGAAGCCCTTGAAGTAGAAATATAGTTGACAGTGACTAGTTTATCTTCAACCCGAATGTTTTTTACTCATTTCTCAACATTATTTTTCCGCATTTCTTTACAAAATTAGATCCGTCTCAATGCGTGGACCGGAATAAATAATCCTCTCCCGTGCCATTTATTTCTAAACACTCTAATAAATTACCTTATTTAATGTATCTTTCCGTAATTACCACCTTTTATTAAATTTAATAAAGTAATTAAATCTTACACTCGCGTTTAAAATGCCGAAATTTTTCTTTAAAAATCTTTTTACAATTAAGTTCCCTTTTTTTTTTTTAATTAAGAATTGGGATCATCTTGTAGATGTCCACCTTGTCTTAAATCTATTTTAGGGAGTTTTAATTTTATTTTTAATTATGATTTATATGTGATTCCGTAATGGTGATCAGAAAACGTAATTCGAGTCGATACCAGTTAACAAGGATAAGAATTAAGCGTTATAAAACGTCATTCGTGTAAAGTACGCTTGAATAATGTTTTTAAAATATCTGTAAGGTGACAAAATAAATTATGACCTTACAGATACCTTATAAACATCATTAACAGCCTTGTAAACACTATTCCTAAATGTCTTACAAGCAAAATTCGTATTTTACAGAGATAGATCTTGTAAAACATTCACATTGCCTTACATTTATGCCTTATGTCTTACAGATATCATTCTCTATAGGCGTCATTTTATTATGCATATGCAGTACTTTATGAACATTAGCAAAATGCCTTGTAGACAAAGATTTCTATCAATTATGATAAACATAAAGACTATAGGCCAAGTGATACCAATATACTTTACAGATATATCTCATAAACATTGATATATTTGTAAAGTATATATTTGTATCGCTTGGCTTGTAGTCTCTATGTTTATCATAATTGATAGAATTCATTGTCTACAAGGCATGTTGCTAATGTTCATAAAGTACTGCATATGCATAATAAAATGATGCCTATAGAGAATGATATCTGTAAGACATAAGAAAAATGTCTAAAGCATAAATAAGGCATAAATGTAAGGCAATGTGAATGCTTTACAAGATGTATCTCTGTAAAATATGAATTTTGCTTGTAAGACATTTAGGAATAGTGTTTACAAGGCTGTTAATGATATTTATAAGGTATCTGTAAAGTCATAATTTATTTTGTTACCTTATAGATACCTTACAAACATCATTAACAGCCTTGTAAACACTATTCCTAAATGTCTTACAAGTAAAATTCATATTTTACAGAGATATATCTTCTAAAACATTCACATTGCCTTACATTTATGCCTTAAACATTTTTCTTATGTCTTACAGATATCATTTTCTATAGGCCTCATTTTATGATGCATATATAGTACTTTATGAACATTAGCAACATGCCTTGTAAACATAGAGACTATAGGCTAAGTGATACCAATATACTTTACAGATATATCTCATAAACATTGTTCACATTAAGGAAGATCATTCTTATACATATACCTTATAGACATTTATTCTAGTTGTCTTACAGATATACTTTATAAGTATTAGTCAAATGCCTTGTAGACAATAACCTCTATCAATTATGATGAACATAAGAAATATGAGCCAAGTGATACAACTAATAAAATTAAAGAAAATATATATATTACTTTATATTCATACCACATTATTCACATATGGCTTACAAATTTTATTTATATTATAGAGATTATTTTAAAACATTTTTCTTACATGTTTTACAGATATCATTTTCATTATAGACATTACACAGATTCAAGCAGTAGTCAAGTTGATTAGCTTTTGACATAATGGTCTCCGCTAGTTATTGTAAACATAGGAACAATGAATCAAGTGATACAGCTAAAAAAAATTAAAAAATATAATTGTTAACTTTACACCTACTGCATATCTTATAAAAAATTATTTGTAATACAGAAATTACTTTAGAAATATATCTTACAAACACATTTACTTGTTTATACATATTTTCAATATAGATGTTACTTTATGAATATTCTTTATAAGCATTAGTCACGTGATTTGAGTTTGAAATAATGCTCTATCAGTTTATTGTAAACATATAAGCCAAGTGATATAAAGCCAAAAAAATTAAAGAAAATATTTGTTACTTCATGGATATATCTTATAATTCACATATGACTTATAAACATTATTTACATTACTTTATAGAGAGTGCTGCTTCATATATGACTTAAAAACATTATTCATATTGCCTTATAGAGATTGCTGCTTCACATATGACTTGCAAATATTATTTACATTGCCTTATAGAGATTGCTGCTTTACATATGACTTACAAACATTATTTACATTGTCTTATAGAGAATGCTGCTTCACATATACTTGTAAACATTATTTATATTGCCTTATAGATTGCTTTATAGCTGTATCTTATAAGCATTAGTCAATACTTTGCAGACGTAGTCTCTTATCAATTATGATAAAAATAGAGACTGTAAGGCAAATGATACAGCAAATAAAATTAAAAAATATATATATATATATATTTGTTACTTTAAATGAGTATTTCTTTTACGTATTCAACATGCGTAATTATTTGAGAAGCAATCCTTGACTAGATTTTATCATCGAAAAACTAAAGTTTGATAGCCTCTTTCTCATTCCCAAGAGAATATCTCGCGGATAAAGTTTGTTTACCACTTACTTGTTCAAGAACGTGATATGAGTTCCCGTCTTTCTTTACTCTTTTGTTTGTTTGTTTTTTTTTTACTTCTTCTTCTTCTTCTTCTTCTTCCCCTCTTCTCTTAACATGATTTGCCATTACTTAATTTTCCGCTTTTAATGTGAAAGAAAAAGGTTATAAACTCCCTGCATAAGTTCGACTAAATGATGTCACGAACAAAAATTCTTTTAAAGAAAACGTTAATACAAGGAAAGGAAGTTGTTTATAATCATCAGCATCTTTTTTTTTATTTTCCTTCATCTTTCTTCTGCTGCTCTCAGAGTTAAACGGGTTTAAGTGGACACTGTTATATATATATATAAAAACGTATAACAGTGTCGACGAACTGTTCGTAATAATTTTTACGTACTCCTAATTCTAACTTAAGAATAAAATCAAACAAACATTTCCGAATCCGAAGATGAATCCCATCGTATTTCAAATCTCTTTTATGTCGAAAATTTCGCAATTTAACTGCTACTCTTTTCTTCCAGTTTGCTATTCTCTACGTGTATTAACATCATCTAATTAACTCTGGTAGTAAAAAAAACAAAGAAAAAAAATTTGTGTTTGGGCAAACAGAACATAAAATAGCATGAACTAAGCCGTTTGCTCCACCTCCTGTTCTGCAAACGTGCCTTATAATATATGTAAATATACAACATTCTTCGTCTGTCACCGTTTTCTAGCGTAATTAATAGAGGGATAATTTTTGTCTTCGCGTACCAAATTAAGGCGGAGTACAACGAACAAAAAAAAAAAAAAAAAATTGAGGAATAAAAAAAAAAAAAGTGCTGTTGTTTGTTCGACTAGCAGCTACTACCTCTCTCGCAGTTCGGAAGGAACGGACATGAGCCTGTTGTACATCAGTCTTATGAGTAGGCTGTTAATAGATGTGAGTTACGGATGGCGGTTGGACAACTGTGCTGCTCCTTCCAATATTTCATCCTCTTGGATAAAAATAAGTTAATTACGTGATTTAAATATTAATGAAAGAACTATCTCTCTCTTTTTTTTCTTTTTTTTCTTTTTATTTTTACTTGCGCTCTTTTTTTTCCCTCACTTGTTAAGTTCACGCACGCTGGAAGACTAAAATAGAAAATTTTCACGTAGGAGTATTTGCGTAACGCAAATTTTTCCAACTTATTAATGCTTTTAAACCATCAAAAAATGCAGTTATTATGTCTGTTTATGCGTAATCTAAATTACTCCAACGATATTACTTTTTTCCTGAACAAATTTTCCCTAATTTTTTTTATTTTTTTAAAATATGTTCTACGAGTATTTTGTAAGTCGTTTATTTATAGACTAAAACATAAGAAAACTAGAATAAAAGAGAGTTTCAAATTCTGTCTGGCGGCAATATCACACAATTTTTTTTTTCCCCCCTGCAAGCTTACTCCATCAAAAATTCATGAGGACTCGGGATTATGTTGATCTATGAGAACAATATTTTAACCTAGACCTATGTCTTGTAAAGTAATAGATTTTTTAATGTTTTATTTTACAAATATTTTAAAAAACGATGCAGTTTTTTTATATATATATTTATATTATTAAATTAAAGGCGACATTTTCTATATAAATTGCCGATTTGAATTTTTATAAATAAAGACAAATGTTAAGTTTTATCTATGTAAATTTACACATTTTAAAAATTTCGAATTTTTAGTAAAAAAAAAAAAAAAAAATAATTTGAAAAATGGAAATAATTCTTTATACTGTTCGATCACTCCCAAAAAAAACATGATTTAGAGTGTGTCGATTCTTCGATATTATCCGTGTTTATGCATGGAAAAAATGTGTAAAAAGAACAACGTCGATATTGTTTCCGTGTTAAAAACATGGTAAACTATCTGAGAATAAAAGAAAATTGCCATACCGCATGAAAGTTTTCGGAAAGTCGAAAGGAGAAATACAGGTAAGTGAATAGTTTTTAGAAGTAGAGAAAAAGGTAGATTGCTCGTAACAAAGTTGTTATGTGGGAAAGAGAAATTAAGAAGTAGACAAGTACTAGTGAGGCAGAAATAATGTCGAAAGAAAGAAGAAAAACTTCAGATATCACGGATTGACAAAGTAAAAGCATTAAGGGGCAAAAAAGGAGGAGCGAATTCATGAAGAAAAACTCGGGGAAAATAAATAAATAAATAAATAAATAAATGAAAGAAAATAAACAGAATAGTAGTAGGGGAAGGAATGAAGAAATAAAAAAAAAAAAAATAGGAAGAATTTCATAAACAAAACTGAAAACTATATAAATTGAAATATATTTTTAAAAGCGAGGAGCAAGAGAAAAAATATTCAATCTTCCCCAAGAAAAGAATTGAAAACTATTTAAAGATAGATTAAAGTAAATGCGGAAATCTATTTTGAGATGATATTAAATACCGATAAGAACGGAGGTTACAAAAAATAAAAAAAAAGATAAATATGGAAAAAATAAAAATAATAACAGTTGAATTGGCTCGACTGAGAAAAAGAGAGAGAAAGAGAGAGTGAGAGAGAGAGAACCGAGAAAAGAATAGAGAAGTCAATGAATTGAACGAAATGCAATAGCTAGTTTAGAATGTAGAGTTTGCAATGTGCCAAATTTGCCACGCGATTTATTGCAGAAATGTCACAGAAAAAAAAATATATATATATAAATATATATTTGTTTATAAAGAGTCGGACGTGACGTGAATTCTATTTTTATTTCTACTTCTCATAAAAAAAAAAAAAAAAATTCGTGACTTAGTAACGGAAAGTGTAAATGCAAATTATCATTAATAACTAACATATATAAAAAAGAAAAATTAAAAAATAATATATATAAAAAAAATTATCATTTTTATAATGGTGGAGCTCATAATTTTCAACTAGCTTTCGATATAATTTTCATATAATTTAATTCCTCTTTTTTTTCTAATGGAAAAAATGAATTATATGCATGAATTACTCTGTGAAAATTTAATTAATTTCATCAAATCGTGCAATTTTTCAAAAATATTTAAACCTAAAAGAAGTATTTAAAGTATATCAGAATTATTTAAAAAAAAAAAAAAATTAAAAGAATAATTTCATTAAAATTCAATTGTCGTTCAGAGAAATATGTGCAATTAGAGGGGGGAAAAATTATAAAAATTATGATTATTATTTGCAGATCTTTCATAAATATGTTAAAATATTTAACTCAATTCAATTAAAATATGACATTAAACTTCTTATAAGCTTATCTGAACAATTATGTTAGTTATGCATAATTTTGTTTGACAAAATTATGCATAACTAACATGTGCATTAACATTTGTACATGGATGTGCAGCAAATACATATATGATCCTCATTTTATGCTCCTAATATGGTAATGTGTAATCATGTATTTTTTTTTATACTTATAAACTTATGAGTTGTGAAGAAGAGAAAACAGCCTTAGTTTTGTGACCTTTTAGTGATCTACTGTGCAGTTCTAACAGAATTATCTTATCATAAAACCAATCTTACACATGAAAACCATCGTTTTTCTTAACAGAATCATAAAATGATCTTCCGGTTGCAGGAAAATCCGAATTTGGAACATCATACTCTCATCTGTGAAGATGTCGCACATTCGCACAATATGTGAAGGAAAATGTTAAATATGATTTCTGTGCATCTCTTTTTTATTAGTACCATCTCGTAGTAGTACCATCTTGGTCTACTGTGAAGTCGAATATTAAAATTATATTCGTGATTTTGCTTGAGCATTAACGAGGAGTCAATGCGTACAGGGAAATGAAATGAGAAAGATAAAGCATATTTCTTAGACAGTCTGACAAATGGGACAATAATTAAAGGGTTTAGAATGAGAACTTCTAGGTTTGTCGTTTCTATTTGTCACGTGAATCATGCAATTATATTGTCAACTCTTTAGTTTTCTCGGACTGAAAATGAGTTATATTATATTGTATCGACAAGTATAACAAGTAGTAAACTTAAAGTTCTTTTAAGCACTTTTTTTTTTCCTGTTTACTATCGATTTTATTTTAAGATAGAAGCATATATATAATTACGTAAAGATATTCTTAAACTAAATAATCATTAACTTCTTAACCGTGCATAGGTTTATACAGCTGTTAAAGAATAATTTATAGATTTATAATTGTTAAATTGGAGAAATCTCCAGAGTAAATTATCTTAAAGAGAGCTTTTCATTAAGAGAAGAAAATTTATCACAAGAGAGTTCATGTTTGCTATTCCAATAAAATACGACGAAATCTGGCATTTCTTTCTGGTTCAACAGAATGATTAATCCATCAGAAATGTTTTCTGGAGCTGTGAGAATAGAAAGGAACAAGACAGATAAAGAGGAAAAGTAAAAAAAAAAAAAAAAAAAAAAAAAGACACCGGATCAAGTCGGAATACTTTTGGACCCCACTTTTAAATGGCTTACTTAAACTGCATACAGG
>WUQG02167659.1:29688-54854 GCA_011317285.2 Androctonus mauritanicus
TTTCTTTTTGGTTCAACAAAAAGAATAATCCAACAAAAATGTTTTCTGGAGCTGGGAGAAAAAAAAGGAAAAAAAAAGAAAAAGAGGAAAAATAAAAAAAAAAAAAAAAAAAAAAAAAAAGACACCGGATCAAGTCGGAATGATTTGTGACTCTACTTTTACATGGCTTACTTAATCTGCATACAGGGAAAAGTGGGTGAGTGATGACACAGGGTGTCGCAGTGTTACAATCGATAAGGCACTTATTAAATCAGGAGATAAATGACCTGTCTCTCCGGCGACAATAGACATTTACTCTTATTAAATCAATCCACTTTAATCACAGACTACAATCGTATCATTTGTGAAGATAAAATATAAAGACTTTACACACCATCACTGCTGTTGGCAATGATATACATAAAGTGACGAGATACAACACTACATTCAACCGTTTGCTCGCAGATAAATCGAACCAACAAGTATATCTAATGTGTTTTAAAACTGTCTATCTGACGTATTTTTTTTTTTTCGCTGATTTTTAATAAATACTGTTTAGAATCGTATTAAACAGCGTGAGGGATATGCGATTTTGTGTGTCTAGTTTGAAAAAACTTCGACGCGATTTGTTCCTTTTGAGTAAACTAATGAAAAATTTTTAAAATGGCGACGAACATAATTCGTATTTTATTTTATTTTATTTATTTATTTATTTTTGTTACTATACTAAATATAAACATAGAAATGTTTGCAATTCGTGAAATTCCTAAAATTAAGAATCGAATATTTTAGTTTTTAGAAATCAAAAATATTCGATACTTAATTAGGGATCTAAGAATCGATTCTTTTGAATTCTAGGAATGAAAAAGAATTAATTCTTAATTGGGAGTGTAAGAATGGAAAGAACCTTTCTAAGAATTGAATTTTTTTGATTTCCTAAAAATCATAAGATTCGATAATTAATTAGGAATCTTAAGAATCAAAAGATTTTTTTTTTTAAGAATCGAATCTTTTGATTTTAAGAATGCAAAGAATCGATTCTTAATTACGAATCTAAGAATCGAAAGAATCTTTTTAAGAATTGTATTATTTGATTCCCAAAATCGAAAGATTCTGGGATAATTAATTAAAAATCTAAGAATCGAATCTTTTAATTTTAAGAATAAAAATAATCGATTCTGAATTACGAATCTAAGAATCGAAAGAATCTTTTTAAGACTGGAATCTTTCGATTTTAAGAATGTAAAGAATCGATTCTTAATTACGAATCTAAGAATCGAAAGAGTCTTTTTTAAGAATTGAATTGAGATTCGATAATTAATTAGAAATCTAAGGATCGAATCTTTTAATTGTAAGAATAAAAAGAATCGATTCTTAATTACAAATCGAAAAATCGGAAAAATCTTTCTAAGAATCGAATCTTTTGGTTTTTAGTAATTAAAAAAGATTCGATTCTTGGGAAACAAAAGAACAGAGTAATCGATTCGAATCGAAAATAATCAAAAGAAGAGAATTTCTAGAAGAGATTAATCGAATCTTTTCATTCTTAGAAATCAAAATAATCAAAAAAGATTCGATTATTCTCTTCTAGAAGAATCAAATCTTACTGATTCTTCATTTTTCTTGTATATACAAAGGAAATCTAATCAAAGAAAATACATTCAGATATACTTTTTAATTAGTTTTTCTTCGTATATAGATAACAAAATCGAATATTTCTTTACGAATTTCACCAATCGCAAACATTCCGTTGTCGACCAAATGTCAAAAATTGAGAAATTCGTAAAGAAATATTCGATTCTTCTCGATACAAAAAGAAAAAGAAAAACTAGTCAGGGAAAACGCATGATAATATTTTCGCGGAATTTATTACCTTTAAGCGTTATTTCGTGATCCGTTTAAAACGTGACAAAGGAAAAATTTTTCGAATCAAAAGTTTTTCCCAGTTACCTATCGATTCAAACACCTGTTAAACTTAATTTTACTTTCAGTAATTAAGTACTGGATTAAATGCCTAAGCATAAAAGAAGAAGAAAACAAATTTTTGCAAACAAATCCAATCATACCCCGAGTCGAAAAGTAAAGAGCAATCAAGAGAAAATTAAATTAAAAGATTCGAAAACTGGAAAATTTATTTAAACGAAAGTAAGTTTAAAGGTAGAGCCGTGGCGATAGAATATTATTAAATAAAGTCTTCATTTGCATCGAGCATATTTTCGACACGCAAGCATATATATATCTGTTAAATGCACTCGGCTTGATGATGATTCTTCTCCTCCGTTTTTTCTTAAATTAATTTCTTTTAATTTTTAAAATTTTAAGTTTTCGTGAGAGCCGTTTATTTAAATTTAATTATATAATAGTTACTTTCTGTTAAATAAGCGATGCGAATTAGTAATTACTTCGATTTTGTTCGGAAACCTGGCGATTAAAATTATATTAATAACTTTTAAAAATGTCGATATACGAATTTAATTACTGTAGAAGAACAGGAAGAGGCATCGATTATGACCGAGGCGTTTAAATATTAAAAGATAAAAAAAAATAAAAAAAAAATTTGGTGATGAAGTAGAGACGATTCATCAATGCAATCATGGTAGACGTCCGTTCCGGTATCGGAAGTATCGGTCTTTTTTGGACAGTTTGTGTATTCCGGTGATAGTTTTTCGCTCGAGAGCACTGGGTTGATAGTGCTGAGATGTCACCTGTAAGATAACGGATTTCTTCGGTTTGGCACAGGAAGTGAGTGATTAGACTCGCTAGTTATTGGCACATCACCATTATTCGGTCGGGCCTGAACAGCACGGACATGATATTAATGACACTGACAGGCACCGCCGATGAATAATATCTAGGATTTTTTCTCTCGCTCTTTGCAAGGCAGAAGCGACACTCCACACTCCGATGATGGAGAAGGGAGACTTGAGGCTCGCCGCATCGACAATCGCATTAGCGGGTCTCTACAGGAGAGAGACACATGTAAACTTTCACACGGCCGTCCTAGACCTACAGTAGATGTCTTGTCGTTAGTATTATCTCCTTTTTCCTGGTGATGACTTCTACTCCGGATGCTTTGTCTGTGTCTACTGTACCATCTGCTGTCATTAGGTGCATGTCCCAGCCTAATCTCATTACCAGGTGGGGAAATTTCGGGAAGTGGACTGTTTTCTGCACTCGTTGACCGATTAGGTCTGGCTAATAGTTTTTCTCCTGCGTCACAAAGAGGTGAGCCATCATCTAGTATGGACAGCCACCATCCACTTTCCATCATATCTTCTGCTACATCGAGGAGGATATAAAAAAAAAGAAACAAACTGCAACCCGTTGGCGTGGAATGACAAATTCGAATTCTGGAAATAGAAAGTTAAAAAAATAATAATAATAGTTGGAGATTTTGATGGTTTCTAGATTATTTTTGCGGTTAAATCAAAAATCACAATAAAGAAGTCGAAGAGAGCGTGTGTGTTGCGCTTTTAATCCCTTTTGGGGGCTAATACGGCATGAGTCGGAGTAACAGTTAGATTGCGAGCCCGAGGACTCGCAACTGCCACCAAGTTTGTCTAGCCTACAGTTGTCAACCATATCACGTTGGTTACTCCATTAACTAGATTTAGTATTTTTGTTCATTGTTTGGCAAAACAAGAGCAGTTTAGAAAGCGACTGCCTTAACGCTACTACTCGATGCCATTAGCACACAGCCGCATGCGTGCGACTGAATTCATTAAATTCTTTTATGGGCAAATCTCCGACACTTCTTTCGGTTAATTTATCATCAACCGTCTTTTCTAATTCAGGGAAATTAGCCTTTTTCTATCAGGGGAAATCTATTAGCTTTTTTTTTATTTGCATGGTTCCTGTAGACTAAGAGAGCCAGCTGACAAGAGAGATAATAAGCGGTACAGATTAAGCGTGCATTATGGATTGTAGGAAATTTACTGTAGCTCATTAATTGATAAAAACAAGGGATGAGTTAAACTATATTTTGTATTGCGTCTCATCGATTCGATTTAGCAGTCGAAGGATTAAAATAAAAGAAATCCAACCTGTTCTTCCCACTACCTATTTTTGCCTGCTGGGGTTGGCACGCGAAGATACCAGACATTGCCATCTATTCTCTTCACATTTTCTGATTGAATTGATCAACTGTTTTCCATTTCAAATCAACTTGACAACGAATAAAATGAAGTTGGGGCCAAAGTGCTTTTCTTAAATTAATGAATGCCTCATTCGCATTCTTCAAAAGGAAAATTGTTCGATAGTTAAAAATGGGATGTTTTAACTGTTTTGGACTTTGATTCATGTACATTCTTACAGGTAATCAAAACACGTGATGCGGATGATTTTCGTGATGCAAAATTTCCTGTAAAATAAAAAATATATATATATATATCTATACCGTATATACAAATTGGTCTTAGAAATTTCCGATTTTTCTTCTTAGTAGATCACTTGTTTTTTAATTTTTATCCTTAAAAAATATTAAATTTTGTGCATATAAACTGTACGATTTTTATCTTATTAAAAAAAAAATCTGTAATTGTTATCACAGTTTTCTAAAATCCTAAATTTACGAAGTGACAACTTCTCCTCATATTTGGGAACTGTTGCCGTGAAGAGGAATTTACAGGGAGATCTATCGATAATAACTTATTTCGCATTCTGTCACAGCGAAATGTCACTAATTTACAGCGAATAAATTATATTTTTTTCTTAAAATAAATCAATTATAACGTCTTTTTAACAACGTTAAAGCAAAAACACGGTTTCCGGAATCGTTTATTTTATTAGATTGCTCAGCTAGACTAATATTTTGGTTACCTGCTTCGCAAATTGCATAGTAGTCTATATAAAATTATTTTAGGAAAAATATGCTTTTTGTGTAATATTTTCTTCGAAATTTGCTTGGCCATAAGTAAACTCGATATCAAAATGATATATTCGATATATAACAGGTGTTATTCTTCCATTTGTATATCAAGAACACTCATCAAATCGAGACAGTCTGCTGCAGAATCACAGCAGAAAACAAGTAATTCTACGATTATGGTACTAGCAATCTAATCATGTTGAAAATGGATTGAGTGACATTAAGAGATGACACCGAAATCCAAGAAAGGAGTAGACTAGATGATAGAGAGGAAGAAAAAAAAATTTTAAGATTGGAAGAAGAGTTAAAGCTGTTTAAAATACCAAAAAAAAATCGATAAGTATTGCAAAAATCGAGAATATATAAATATCTTTCGTTACGATTTCTCTTTATGAGGCTGTCTTATGGTCTTCTCTCTCGTACGGTATCCAACGAAAACAATTTTTATAAAAAAAAAGAGAGAAATAAATAAAAAGTCAATTAAGGAATGACCACGAAAGATTTAATTCCTGTAATGGAAGAAAAACAGTTTAACTCTTTTCTAAATGATAGATTATTCAGTGAAACTTGAAAAGAGGAAAAGAAGAAAAAAAAATCATTTACTACCATAGTTAATTCTCTACATCGCATTCTGCAAGCAAAATCAGAAGCCACTTAATGAAGACTCTCGTAACATTGCATCATCTACATGCATTCTACTTTTTATCTGTAATGTTCAAAACGTTTATGAATTAAAAAATAAAAAAAAAAAACAAAACAAAAATATGACATTTTAACTTTATTAAACAAATTACCAGATGTTACAATTACTACTCGTATGTGCACTGAATTCGATCATTTCTTGGAATTTTTGTAAGATTTTTTTTCTTCTTTTTTTAATTTTTTTCTAGCTTGTTTACAAATATTTTTCTTGGTTAAATTAGCAAAAAAATATATGTTGTGAAGATATTTATGCCGAATTTTTACTTTTAGAAGAGAGATTTTCGGATACTGTTTGCATGATACTCGTTAGAGCGGTGGTAAAGTAAAGCTGCTATCATTATCATGTTTAATTATATCTCTTCAGTTAATAATAGGTTATAACTGCATTATAGTTTAGTTTATGAGTATATAATGCTACCTTATATCTAAATTAATCCTCGCTTTAAATGTATTGTCACAAAATACCCACCAAAGAGAAACACGTGACTTTAACTTTTTAAATATATTATTTAACTAAAAATCTATAAATCATATCTATGATAAATTCGTTATTAATTATAATTTATTATTTTTTCCAATTAAAAAAAACATTTTTTTTATTTATAATTAATAAATTAACTGAAAACATTCAAAAATTTATAATTCGTAATCTTTCTTAAGTACCGGCTTTCTTAACAGATGGCACCACCTTTCTCGCACGCGGCACGACTGCCAACACAATGCACACAGAATTTTACGGAAAAAAAAAAAATTATAAAATTATAAAATAAAATTTTATTTTATTTTTAAACGACGAATTATTTAATTTTTGATTTTTTTAAAAATGATAAAAAATATGATGTGGCTATATAATATTAATATATGTAAAAATAAAACGCGATTATTTATCGTTTGGTGACTGCATAGGTTAAAAAAAACCATCGATGATTATCGTTTAAAATTAATTTTATAAATAAAACTATGCAGGTGTTTAAGGTAGTTTTTATTATTCCCGGGGTAGTTTTATAAATAAATAAAATAGAAGTAAATTAAAATGCTAGAACAGAATATGCTTATTGAGTAGTTTTAAGTAACGTAATGAAATCGTTTCGGTTGGATATTCGATAGGAAATTTTAGTTCCTGTGCAAGTAAATTAAACGTATAATGGTGTAAGGAAAACAATATTTAAATGTAACGTGTTGCAGAGACAGAATTAGTACTGATAATACCTCCATAAGAAAGAAACTGGTTGATAGAATGTACAACTCTCCTAATAAGAATACACGAGAAGGATGAAAAGTAATGGGCTACCTTGGTTGCATTCATAATTAAATCCGGATAGGAGAGCAGAATGGATCTTCTATAATATATAATCAAGAAAAATCAAAAGAAAATAGAAGCAGCAAGCAGAATTAGAAGAAGGTTTACAAGAAAAAAAGAAAGATAATCATCATACAACGCATTTTTTTACGGCTGTCGGCGGCTGGAAAAATATATAAATATATCTGTTATGGATTTCCAATTGATACTGTTACACGCCATTCACTACCACGACATCGGCATCATCATTTATCGAGTGATGTTTTCGTCATTTTAACATAAGGGATTACCACAACATAATATCTTACTTTGTATGGCCTAGATACGTGGCAGGTGAAGATGGATTTGTCAGAAAGATCGGCGACAGGAGTAACGCGTAATTCAATTCATTAGCAAAATTTTATGATGTTTCGTGTCGTTAAATTAAATTTATAGAAGCATATCGAATTGAATTATTACGCATTTATTCGTGTTAAAATTGATTTTAATAGCCGTAAATTTTAATCTTTCTCTCTCTTTTTTTTTTTTTCCTTCCTATATACAGTTTGATTTTTACGGAAACTTTTAAATTCGTCGGAAGAGAAACAAAATAAAGTTTTTCTTTGAGCAATAAATAATAAAATTAAACAGGAACGAATACTAATTTCTTTGAAATTCATTAATGTTTAATATCGATCGGACCGAGAGAACTAAAATCGCATCTCGATGAAACCTTATGGGGGTACACCGTAAGTCTGACGATGTGGATAAATTTAATATGAAATTTTTTAAAGTGTAAAGTCAGATAACAGATGGTGAAAAACCGTGAGAAGACACACCAAATGTTCTTGATTCATACCCAACAACTAATTTACTTAGAAGGAATCAGGTGTAAGATTCTGGATTGGAACGTTAGAAGGGAAATATTTAATTTTCTTCAATTGAAGTAGTGAGAAAGTATTTCAAAATTCTATGATCTTTGTTAGAAGTTACCTTTTTTTTCCACTCTCTCTCATTTTTTTTTTCTTCAGTTTAACAAACGAATGTACTGAATTTATTCCAAAATTTGACCGCCTTAAGTCTATATAGGTCTACGAGACAGTAACTATTTTATTAAATTTTCATAAGCGATTCCTCGGAGTATATTTATATTTACCTTGTCTTCCATTCTATAATATTTTTAATGTTCTTGCGAATGATGCAAGAATGATTTCAGAATACTGAATTATTCTGGCTATAAAGTAGCTTGCAAACCACTCTTTGAATATTGCAATCTATGGACATATCGAGCTCGAAAAAATTATGATAACAAATTAGCAATTTTAGTACATCTCATACCGAAACTATAAGAATCGATACTTAAAAAATTAATACTTATAGAAAAATTACGTTTTTTTTTTTTTTTGCATTCGGTTCACACGAAAGCATCAAAATTTCATTAGACAGTTGAAAATATCCAGATAAACAGGAAAGCTAAAATTTCACCTTCAGAATTTGAGTAACTCGCGCTGTTTTATATCAGATTATTCTATCGTTCTCGACTTTAAACATTGATCATTCGTTCGATAGGATTTACAGAAAATTTTATACTAAAAAATCAGATCAATTTTTAGACTCTCGCACTACTCTAACGAAACACTTCTCTCTACGGCTTTAAGCGAATTTCGCAGGACTGAATCTTTAAACTGTTTTATTCGGTTTTATCGCACTTTTAAAAAATTATCTCTAGTTTATTTTTGCATAATTTATAACGAATATTATCATTGGCTCTTGCAGAAGAGACTTGTTTGGCTATTTTCGTCGGCAGACCTTTATTTTACAATTAAAAGGCAAGGAAAACTTAATCTTATCGTAACTAATAGATCATATATCAACGTAATAATGAGATGAGACGGTTAATTTTCAGCCTCGATTTGCACTCCTGCACACTCCAATGAAATACTCAATCCTTTGACATCGCCATTCATCACGTTGTGGCAGTTAATTGTTCGCCATTATTTAAAACTAATCTATGCTTTAAAACAACCTTCGGTTAATATAGGATAATATCGTCAGCTATAAACTAAAAATATTAGCCGATTCTACAGCTATAATACTTAGTGCTGACATGATTAGCATTATTTTATGATATTTTTTCTTCTTCTTCTTCTTTTTTTTTTTAATGTTGGCAGTCGTGTGTAGAAAGTTAAAAAAACCTTTCGACCAAACGCAATCGTGGCTATTTATCGTTAACGCTATTTAAATAATAAATTCTGTCAGTATAACTGAGAATATTGGGGAGAGAATATTTAAAAAAAAAAAAAAAGTCGAAATTACTATTTTTGTTTTCGTCTTTTCTTCTCGGATGTTATTATTCGTTTCATGTGATGAATTTATGGCGGATAATAATAGATTTATAATCGATAGATAAAGACCACCCTCCAAAAAACACGAATGAATATTTATTTATTTTAATAAGTGTAACAGAAAATTGCCATTTTTAGAATTAATATTTGGAATTTTTCGTTTTTCTCGAGCGATTTTGAAGTCGTTCCAGCGTGCGGAAAGGTGTCCGCTCCCGCTGTAACAGAAAATTGAGTATTTGAACGAAAGAATTTCAGATTTTTTATCATTTTTAACAATTTTGAAGTTTATGCGAGCGTTTTACAGAGAAGTATCCGTCTGTTTGTCTATCGCGTGCTTTGACTAAAAGATCCGATGGCGTTCGAATATTGAATAGATAAAACGTGAAAAATGCTTAAAAGTATGTTAAATATGATTGCTTTGATTCTAAATATATTTTTATAGATTTATTTATGATATATTTATCATTATAGAGCATTTTTGAAAGTATATTCAGATTGTTACCGACAATCTTCAGTGTTTATACAATTATTAAAATTATTAATTAAGCTTACATTAAACTAAAAATTTCATTAAAAATAACAAAAACTGTAAGAGCATACGAAAAAATTGCGAATCTATTTCCCGAAATTTTATTTTTCTCCATTTTATTGATTTGATCAGATCTTAAGATAATTTTTTTTTTTACAAAATTTGGCCGAATTTTAGCTTTTTATCTTATGGAATATGATAAATAACTCGCTATTTATTATCAGTATTTTTTTGTAAATATTTTGAGAATGTTAAACTCCCAAAAATATCAAAAAATTCTTTGAAGTATCGCGGGAAATAAACTAATAGAAAAAAAAGGTTCAGAGATACCAAGAATATCTATAAGTTTATAACATTAATATTAATCGCAGCAACAGCAAACCAAATTAATGCTGTAGTAGCGTTTCACTGGAAATTGGTTACTTACCAAAGTGTTTTTGATGTGTGTCCAACACTTATCGATGGCATAATTAAGCAAACAAATTTTTAAATTACAAAATATCACAGAGAATCGTCTTAGAAACACATAATGTTTCATTGGCCAACCTTTACGCGGTTCTTAATTAATTAATTAATTAATTATTAATAATTACACATAAGATATGGTTAATGTATATGCACATTTAATATATAAAAAACATAATTTAATTTCCTATAAAATTCATTTTTTAATAATAATAAAAATATTATAAGATTATAAATAAGTAATGTTTGCGACGTTTCGTGCCGGTTTCGTTTATAAGACGAAATTATTCGGAAGGAAACGAGAGATAAATTTTAAAGTTTGCATCGAAATGTACATAAAAAAAAAACAAGAATGAACGATTGAGTGGCTTTCTATCGATCTGAAAGTAGAAAAAGCTAGTTTGATTAGATGATGTTCTTGCGAGGTCAAACTAAACAATTTGGAGGTTGGATAGATCCAGAATTGGCAAATGGAGGTTGCTTTTGGATAAATGAAGCCAATACTAATATCGGTCAAACAAGCAAACGGTTGCAGGCATTTGTCCATGTAGTAGTGTCCATCCCTGGCGGTATCTGCTGAATGTTTGATGTTGCAGCCTGTCACTCAGACTAATATGGTCGTGGCAGCCCTAAAATAATCCGGCCCTCAGGCCATTATGGCAACCGTAATATGGACAGTCAGAAGATTGGGTGCATCACTGGGACAGCTCTAGAGAGTCCGTGCAAATCGGTCAGACAACAATGTTTCTCACTTTCCGTCGTCTCTAATACAATTATATCCCCATTACAGCGGTTTTTTCACATCCCCAGGGATAGCAGGAACCAAGGCAATGTCCATTACCCGCAAGGGGTTCCATCAATATTTCACACGGTTACCTATTGTGGGGATGTCGCGACTTGCTTGGTCAACCGAACACGCTGCGGTCTCGGGGAGAGAAAACTCTAGCTACAAATTGGATTGCTGCCTCACCATGTTATGTTTCACTTGATTCCTTTACTGCTGGTCCGGGCTGTCAGTAAATGATAGAGTCGATTCTACTTCCGATGTTCATCTACTTTCACTCTCATGCCGCGCTTAAGAAGCATGCCGTGACATCCTCTCTCTTGGTCCACTAGCAAATGCAGCGTAAAGGATACGTCGCTACTACACACTGCTTTAAGATTACTTGGTCCACATAAGGAATGTGTCGGGAATTAGATCCGCTACTTATAGAAATTATTCTATAAATCTTAGATAGCTCGGAAAATATTCTATCGATGGACGACTTCCATATAAGAAATTCCCTAATTATATTGGATAAAACACCATCTAAGGGATTAAAAAACGTTTTTTTATTATTAAACTTATGTTTTTAAAAATTTTTAAGCCATTTTTTTAAGCAAAAAAATGGTTTTCTCTTAAACAAATTTTCTCAACGTCTCCTCAAACTTATAGATCAAGAGCGAGCAAACGGGATGAATATGAGATATTATATAATAACATTAATGCGCCATTATTAATGGTAAATGAGCGATATAATAAAACATTCATTTCCGTTTGAGAAATCTGCCGAAATGCAATTATTAAAAATGGATTCTCGTTTGTTGTAGAGGAGCATTTATATATATATGCGAAATTTAATTTTGAAATATGATAAACAAAGTGATGCACGATGCCAGATCAATCTTAAACCAGGTAAACTTTTATCATTGTGTAAAGTAGATCCTTCTGTTGCTTGTGACAGACGTCGTTAGCAGTGAGGTGATTAGAGAAGAGATAAAAGTCAGACCACAGATGGTTGATGGCTACATTAGGCGAGACTCTGTGTTTCACCAACTAACCTTTATCATTCCATGTTGGTAAATAATGAAATACAGAGGTGAAAAGAGAGAGAAACTCGTTTCTTCTTCTAAAATTCCAAGAAAAACTTTTCTTTTCGTGTTGTAATTCCATTTATTTTACTTTATTTTTTTTTAGTTACTCCATTGTAAATTCTGTTAAAATTGCGCGCTTCGAAAATTGATAATTATCTAAAGAGTAAATCCATTTCTGATGCAATTTTATCTTTTTTTTACTATAAAAAGATTAATTATGACATAAAACAGTGATCAGGTATGTACAGAAACTGCTTAGAATGTCAACGATGGCATCGTAGACCGCATAATTATGATAAAAAAAAATTGAACCGTCGATAACCTGGATCTGCGTTATTGTAAAAATGCATAAATCGATTAATTATTATTATTAATAATAATAATTCAGCAACGACCCGAAAACCGTACATGACCTCAATTCCGGAAAGAGTTAAGATTATGGCTAGTCTGGAACTGTTTAAAATATATAAGTTTAAAGTCCATTCTTGGATAGCAACTCGTACATCAAAAATCGATCGGATCGGTAGAAGCGAAGGTTTTTAAACGTTTTTTATCGTTTCCTAGACGAAGCTGTACATCTCTATATATATATTTAAATTACTTTAATGACGAATGTTACAAAATATTAATTCATATATAAATTTTAATCGGTATACGTTTTATATAAAAATGTTTTTAAAATATACGAAAGCCAAAAATGATCGAGTCTATGCAGCGATTATGATTGTTTGGATACATCAAATTCCTAATAGACTTAAACACTCATTAATTAGTTTACTAATTAACCCATTACACGGAGAAAATTAATTTAATTAAGTCCATTTAAAGTCATTTTATCAGATTAGATAAATTAATATTCAATAGACGAAGGCAAAAGCTATCTTTCTGCTTAATTTAAAGATGATCTTTTACTTTATTTAACGTGGCTTGCTTACTTTTCGATATTTAATTAAGAGGAATATATATATATATATGGAATTATTTATTTATTTATTTTTCTTTTAAAATATTTAGGATCATTTTGAATTCCGCTTGGAGACCCTTTAAGTTTCATAAATGTTGTTTGTAAACGCAAAGTTTTTTTTTTTTTTTTTTTTTTTTTAAAGTTTTTCCGGGTGAATTATTGAATGTTAGTGTCTGGAAAAGGAGCATAAGTCAATATTTGTAGAAAATAGAGTTAGGCAACGTGATCGATAAATAATATCTCTCTCTCTTTGAAGGTGGCAGTCGAGCCAGGTGTTAAAAAAAAACTTTATATAAAGTCGCCTATGAAACGATGTTTTCTTTACGTGATGGCCTAGTGGTAGCTGTCCGAATTCCGTGTTTATTAATTATGTTTAAACTCGTTAACGGCTCAATTCGAGTTATCTATGAAGTTAGACGGTATTGGCGTGTTGTTTTTTTGTTTATTTTCGACAGTTTCGACGTTAAAAATAATTAGCGCAAACTAATTTTCTTCTTCGCGTGAAAACGAGTAAATGCAACAACGACAACTATATTCCGTTATACGTGTTGTCTTCATTAATTGTGAAAGAAGCTTTATTTATTATTTAATCTATCGGGAATGAAAAAAAAAATAAAAAAATAAAAGAGCAGGTAATCAATGATGATAAAAATACGCCAAAAACACACACACACCTTTTGGCCTATTTTGTATATTAGGTAAATAAATTTGCACATATCTGACGTCGTTTCTCTTCGAGGAGGTGAAAATTTCGCAAAATTCGGAGTGTGCCATTACTGTCTATATCGAAAAGTATTTAAATTTTTTAGATAATTGGCGCAAAATGCTCTCGAAGATGGAAGGAGGAAAAAAAAATGTTTCTCTCCTTTCGCACGTATAAAAAGACACGCGTTTTTTTTTTCTCCCTGTTACTCGACTTTTAGAAAGAAAGGAAGTTACTGATTAAAAAATTTCTTGTGGAAGTAAAAAAAAAAAAAAAAAATTATATTCCCGATTCACCTTCTTTTATCAGGTGATTTAACAAAAGAACGTATAAAGCCCAATTAATTTGGCTGGTGGCAAATAGCCGGAAACTAGGCTAGAAATCTGCATTACTCTGGTGAACGGTCCGGAAAGCAGGATGTGTAATTTCGCAGTGCACCACCGTGAAAACATTGTTCACCCCACTGATTCTTGGCAATGTAGAAGAATCAGTCGTTCCTACAACCATTTTCCGTATTGTTGAAGCAAAGAGGTCGGGGAAGATGCAAAGTAGAAGGTAAATTTCGATGCCATTATGCCAAGACAGCTTCTACAACAACACCTTTATACTGGAATAATCTACAGATCATAATTATAGAATTTCTGCTCAACATTTTATAACTGCGGTAGTATAAATATCATCATAAATGTCTCGTAAACTTCATAAATCATCAGACATTCATAAAAGGTTGATAGACTGTACCCAGCAGTTGCAAAAGTCGGATCGACTTCCAGGTCGTTTTCTTGTCTCCTCCAGTTAATAAACTTATATTCACGAATCGAATACAATTTAATTACACGATAAACGTGAAGATACCGTAATAATAATAAAAAAAAAATAGAACTTATCTAGATATTTATTGGAAAACTTTTCTTTTTTTTAACTGTTAAAACGCGATTAAGCGCTACAGAATTTTTATCATGAATAAGTATGCGGTATATCTGTTATTTATTTATGATAATATATTCCGTTTTGGTAAGCTTCATTTACATAATGTCAAAAGTCAGTTAAACTGGAGAATAAAAAAAAACTAACACCCTTGACCTCCGAAGATAATTATAGTTAATTACAAGGAATAAATGCGCTAAATTATATAAAAAAAAAGGAGAGAGAGAGGGAGGTTAAAAACGGTTAAAGCATTTTATTTCTTACAGAAACGAAGTTTTTAGTGCTCAAAAATTTGTTTGTTAACTCGTTCTGCGCTTTGCTGTTTACTGGTGACATTCGTCCACCTTTTTAAACTATTAAGACAAAGTCGTTTCAGGTGGAAAATTTAAATTCTGAGGAAGATTAATCGCTACTTTTAAAATATATATATATAAATCACGTTTTACTTGGTCGAAAACTGTCTTGGTCGTAGGTGTCGTATAAAGAAAAAAAAAATATTCTGTCTAATTTTTCATTTGAGATAAAAGCTAGAAAGTTGTTTCGAAGATAAAACCACCTTTAAGACGTTTAAAAATAAATCCCGTCTTAAGCTGGTTGCAGTTGTCATGGAGTAATAATTTTTTTTTTTTTTTTTTGAATGGTAAAAGGATATGTCACTTCCGTTAAGTGACATTTTGTAAAGCGTTTGGTGGAAAAAATGATGCGCATCAACTCTAATTACTTGCATGGGATGCGAGCTTTCACGACGACTCATTTTCTTGTCAAACTTCTCTATGAGATAAATGCTAACATCCTGCGAACAAGAATATCAATGAACTTTGTGACAAACTTTACACAATGACATTATTTACCCAATGGGAAAATTTATTGTCGGTTGGTGATCTTAACACATCGATGGATGCGATAAAGCACGCACGTTTTTGTTATCATAGCAGCATTATTTCTTTATCATTATCACCATCATCATCATCATCATTATCATTATTATTTATAGAAAACCGTGAAAAAAAAACAAGCGCTTCTTGAAATATATTTACAGGTTAGAACTTGTATATAAGGTGCTGTTAATTAAAAATTCCTGTGGAGAAAGTTTTGTGTAATTTATCTGAAGAGGAACCTAAAAGGTGAACAAATGCGACATTCAAAAGGAAATCGCCGACAAAGTCGTATAAAGTGTCGTGGTTTTATATGCGTCACTTGTCGCCGGGATTTCACTGGGGAAAAATTTGTCATTTATCTCTGTCAGGACAGTTGCTGGGTTGCTCACCGTCTCCTCCTGCATGATCACACAGGTACGTGCATGGGTGGACAGGCTAGCTGTGAATGGAATTTCAATTTATCAACCATGCATGTGAGATTTGAGAGTCCTGCAACTTTCCGGTGACACAAAACTGTGAAATTGATGTGTTGCGTGATTGTCTGTCAGATTCCAATCCATCGCTGGATATGTATCTAGTTTATGGAAAGGTATGACACGAATTACATACTCTATCTGTCAGTAGACAGGATAAATTTCAATACTTGTTTCTACTAAACAAATTTTCCGAGGAAAATGTTTATAGTCTGCGTGAGTTCAGCTCTTAACCGATTTGTTCTAGTTCGAATTTTAATGGATGTTCAAGCAAGAATCGCATCATTTTGTAACTTACATACTTGTATATATATATATTCTATATATATCACGTTACGAGAAAATAGATAAACGATTAATTAATGGAGATTTGTAAACAAGCGGGGATCGTTTTTCTTTTTTTAAACACATACCACGAATGATTAACTCGCATCTCAAATGACCAATTTTCGGGTGTTGACGTCTATTTTTTTTAATAAAAAGATTTATAGTCAATATATTATCTCCCTATATCAATAATTCTTACGGTATATCATTACAAATATTAAGATTGCAAACGTTTGCAAAGACGATAAAATTTTACAGCTTTTAAGCAAAATTTAATCCTACAACGTGCAGTTTATGCTTGTAGTTTCTGTACAGCAGAGTGTCATTGAGGAATCTTAATTCGGTGTCCAGAGACTGTCGCCCGCCGTGGGGAGTGGGATTTTGGAGACACTGTCCTCCCCGATGCAATGACGTTCAACAATTTGTCAAGTGACTCCACAAGAGGCACCGGGGTTCCCGCTGAGATTGAGATTGGGGTCGATGGGCGAGTTCTATCATCCACTGATCACTTTTATAGCATCAAATCTCATTACTTTAGTTGCAATTTTCTTCTTCTAACTTTCGGTAATTTAATTGCAAAACGTTTTAAATTAGTTAATTAAACTTAATAAATATCATTAAAATATTTCGTACGAGACAGATGGCATTTAAGAAGTAAGATCTCTAGCGAAATTCGTCGTAACGTGTTCGTTGTAATGCGTACGAAACTTGCGAAAAGAACAGTATTAATTGGAGAATAAATTGTATTTAATCGTCACAAGGGTGAGTAATTTCGGGGTCGATAACCTCATTTAAGAAGCAAAGTAGTCTGCTATCAAAAGTTACGATTTACAAGATGTCATTGCTGTCAGTCTTGTTTTTTTCCCCCTCTAATCCAAATTATCTGTTACGACAATTCGTCATTGAATGCCTAATATTTGGGGATGAATTAACTCGCACATGTTTGTAATGTTAAGCACTACCGAATGTTTTTTTTTTTTCTCTTCTTACTCACAAGTTCGGCTAATTTACATTCCAACAAGTTTTCTTTAAATCCGCAGATAAGACGTTTCTTAACATGGTATTGCAGGTGTTCGAGATAGATAAGGCTCGATATTTTATAAGTTTTATACGATATCATTTATTAAATGGTTGCTTTGATAGCGACTGTCGTGTGTAAGAATAAAAGTAGTACAAATTAAGTAACATTTTTTTTTCTTTTTTTGCTTTAAAAAAAAAAAAAGGTTGGAGAGAAGAAAAGACTGAATAAAATCGGAGTTAGAAGTGTTACCGCATCAAAAGACACCCTCAATTCTGAGCAATTTAGAACCGACCTTCCGCAGCTTCCATTGTAAAGAACCCATTGCCGATTAGTCAAGGGGCCAAGGAAAAGCTTTCAACTTTAGTCTTTCAGCTTGCTGCACGCCATAGATTTAAGCCATTTCGAAAACAAACATCGCAAACTTCGCTTCTTTTTTTTCTGTTTATCTTTAAACGTTTGTGTATTTTTTTCTGCATTATTTAATGATTATCATTTTTAATAACATTTTTAAAATATTAAACAGTTTTTTAACGCGAAAAAAACGTGTTTACGCGAAGATAATTTTGCGACAGACGGCAAAAGTTTTATCATAATTGAGTTGGTACAGTTGGTATATTATAAAAATGAATGAGGCCTCCTGCTATTTTTCCCCGGTGTGACATTCTGCATCCATGTATGACAACTGTGCTAATTTGGTTGCACGTGACGTGTCGTAGACACTCATTCGGATGTCACCACAGAGATAACAGTCTCATTGCTGTGTAGCGTGGCAAGGGATCACCCATCCAGGACATTATCAGGAGTCGTATCTTGTCAGTCTTATCTCAGTAACGCTATTGTTGCGATCGTCTTGCTGATCCCGAATTGATTATCCGGTATAAAGCCAGACTTTTAGTGTACAGTCTACACAATACATCGATTAAAACAGTCTTTTTTTTTACGTCTCTTTTATTGGAAAAAGATTTCGCGGAAATTTTAAACAATTGCGCTGTTTTTGTCGTCTAGAAAGAACGTACAAATCGCATTGATTCTTCTACAGAAATTCGTAGAATTGTCGTTTTTTTTTTTATTCGTTTAAATTTAAAAACTAGTTTATTTTTTAAGTAAAAGGAAGTTATTATATAAATTTTTAAAGATATATAAATATTTTTTTTATTTATAAAAGCCCGAAATGACTGTTTATCCGTAGTTATCTTGATAGTGTCGTGAGATTCTTCGAATGTGATATTTTCCCCTAACTTGTCTCCACCATTAACTTCTAGTCGAGTAGTGTTTAAATTGTGCAAATGAAGATGACTCATGTATATCTGGATAATGTTGAAATCCGCTGGCAGTAAAAGAGACTTTTTTTCTCTACCTAAGGCTGAAATCGTTCAAAAAACTATTTGGTGCGAAGATATGTCACGTGTTGAGAGAACTGATGATCCCAGGCACACCCCCCTATGTCTAATCATGTCGTGAACGGGGTAAAGTGGTCTTGTGTACCGTGTCATTACATCTCCATTAGTACTATGTCTCCGAACTATGGCGACATGGGATTACTGTCACATTGACTTTGGGGTCACACGGATAATGTCCATTTTCACTCATCACGGACGTTGACCCATCATAATATTCGCTTCTTGGATATCTCACTAAATCGGTCCTTTGTTAGGAAAGTTTTCACGGTACTTTCGAAGGAAACGACTTTGCGAAAATAATATATTATTTAAAAGAACATTGTAATGAAGAGAAAGAAAGAAACAGTGAAAATTCCTAAAAAAAAAAGATACGATTTTTTTTGTTTTTAATAAACAAGAAACAACTCATAACGATAGTAAACTATTAAAAGTTATTCTACTGATTCCAAGTTCAAGCATTAAACATAAAAATTGCATAGACATTGCAAATTGCAAGCATTAAACATAAAAATTGCATAGGTTACATGTTTATCATTAGCAGCCTTTAAAATCTAGTAAGTAGCATAAAATCACTAGTGGAACTGTAGACTACACATCAGCTTCATCAGATTTTGTTTATCGTTTTATCTAGGTTACCAAATTTGTTGCTTACCATTTATGTAGCCAACCAAAATATGCTGCTTACCATTTATGTAGCTTAAAAGCTTATAGCTTAAAGCTTACCATGTAGGGCCCTATTGCTTATTATTTATGTAGTTTATCATTTACGTAGCTTATCAAAGTATGTTGCTTACCATTCATGTAGCTTACCAAAGTATGTTGCTTACCATTCATGTAGCTTACCAAAGTATGTTGCTTACCATTTATGTAGCTTACCAAAGTATGTTACTTACCATTTATGCCTCACTCATTTTCGCGTAACTTACCATTTTAATGCAACTTACCAATTATATCACTTGCCATATATTGTAGCTTACCAAATTTATGGCTTACCATTTCATACAGCTTATCAAGTATATTTCTTATCATTTTATGTAGTTTATTAAACATATTGCTTGCCATTTTATGTTGATTACCACGTATTACTATATTGCATTTCATGTTTCTTCACTAGTAGATTTTATGTTGCTCAAAATTGACTAAAATGTAAACTATACAGTATAAATATTTCAAAGTGGCCAAAGATCTATTTCAAATTAATAAACCCAAATTTTCACGAAGAAATATCAGAAAAATTCAACAGGCAAAAATGATGGAAATACATTTTAACAGGATTATCACCAACGTTACTCTTAACAAAACAATAATTTAACCCCACATTAATTGGCATACCAGGCAAAATATCTTCGTGTATCATAAAAATATTTCTTTCACAAATTTTAAATATCGAAATTACCTAATATAGCAGTTTTCTGGCAAGATGACGATCTTGGTAGACTTGTGGATACGCGACTTCATTAGAGAAATAACTATATATATAGGATAGAGGATGCGATAGGGTAGATTTTAATAAAAAGGAGAACGGGATAAAAAAAAAAATTACAACGTGGATGTTGCGCGAATATATCGGCGTGGCCCGATCAAATCACAATTTTGCAAAATAAAATCACACGGCAGCGTACATTTTTCTGCTAGAAGCGCAGTTAATCAGCTAGCATAGTTATACCCCGCTTCGTCAGATGGCGTGCGTGCATGTGCAGACCGTGTGGCATGGACGAACCAATCTTCTGTCTTTTTTTTTTTTTCTTTTTTCTTCTCCTCTTTTCATTCTCACGCCTTCTTCTACATCCATTTTTCCCCCAGTCCTCAGGTAGTTTCAAATTGTAATCTAAAACAAATTAAACGCCGAACGAACGATACCTTGGTTAATCAAAGTTTGTGTCAGCTGCTTTGGTAGATTTGTATCCATCATATTGTTGTCCTGGCGGAAAATAAGATTTAGAAAAAAAGTTATGCATACACATAAAAAGAAAAAAAAAAAAAAAGAAAAATCTGTTGTACGCCACTTAAATCTTTTTAATATATTTTTCTACATTTAACTACATTAACGCATCTTGCTAGTTTAAAATTCGCGTTTTTTTTTTGTAACCATTTTTAAGTGCGCACCTGATGCAGTTTCATTAAAATAAGGACCGTTTTGTTTTGGCTAAATAATTAGAGGCCCATCTGGTATGGTGCCCCAGGCCTCCCAAAATCCTGCTCGTAACCAATTTATAACAATGATGATTAATATCGCTCTATAAAGGTTCGAGATGTATCCAGTATCCGGATCGTTTAAGGAGCAGCAAAAAAAACAACACATGGACATTTTTCAAGTTGCACTAATTTGTTAATGCTAAATAAGGACGTTTTTCTTGTTTTATTTTACAATTTCTCCAATTAGATAGTTTGTATTAGTGCTTATTAATTACTGTTAACTGACAAACTTTTTATAATCAGTTTATTGACTTTAGAAAACGAACAGGAGGAAGGAAAAAAATCAAACGTAATGAATTCGTACATCAAATGATAGATAAAATCAAAGTAATTTTAGTCGAGAAACGTGCTATAATCAATCATATATACATCATATCAATAATTACCTTGGTATTTTCTTCTTTTAAATTAAGGTACAAACAAAATGTGGCTGCCTCTTAATAAAGTTTTGACGTTCCTCTTTTGGTATCTATGGTCAATGTCTGAGATTTTTTTTAAGCGACCCACTGTACTAGATAGTTTCTGGATCCAATTTATCTTGTTATCCATCTATAATCTTATATGAATATTTTCGCATTGCAGGTAGGCGAGATTTGCGACAGTTGTTAATAGTTTGTCTCCATGTTTTATAATGGTAGAATCATTATCAATAAAAGTGGAAGGTGAAGGCCAGTCCAGAATAGATATTGATATTCCGAACACGATCATTTTTATTTAAGTGGATGATGATGGTTTTTGGCAGTTAGTGGTGAGGGTGGACATGGAGTGGTTCCACGCCATTCTGAAACTAGTCAACCGTAATTGTAGGTCATTAAGTCAAGTCGTATCTCACTGTGAAAATTTAACCTGTTCTACAGAACGATTAGCTTTGGAACTTTATGGCCATAATAAAAAGTAATATACTGCTACTGAATCTCTGTCTAGGAGAACTTCTAATTACGCTGACTTCAATCTTCTCCATCGACACAACATTAAGGGAAAACTTGAAAACTTTTTTATCATCAACCTGTACGAAGTGTTGGCTTTAATCTATGGTTCACGAGTTAATTGTCAGAAAGCATTCGATGAACCTCGCACTACTGTTTTCTCTAAACTCCAAAATGTTTTTTTTTCATCCTACTTTCCTTACTATAAACGAAGTTGCAGATATCGTGTTTGAAATAAAAATCTTATAAATTTTCTGACCTGTAAAAAAACCTGATTAAAATGTATAAAAGAAAACTTTTAACAAAGTTTCTGACCCCGATTTTCGAATAAACTTAATTTTTATTGTTAATCTTGTTTATTTATTTTTTATTATTTATTATCACAATACGGATCAAAGGTTAAAAAGATAAATTATACATCCGCCCATAAAATATAAAAACTCTAGTTGTTGTAAAATAAAAATAAAATAAAATAAAAACGTAGGCTATAAATAAAAATAATGCTAGGCATGTTAGTATTTAGCATAAATAATTTCTGCATCACTTAAATATGCAAAATAAAAATTTTTTAATTGCTTTTTTAATTTAATTTTATGCCGCTGGTAAACGACTTAATTGGTAAGTAACAAAAATTGGTAATATATTCAGATATTCAGTAAGCAGTGCACTTGATAAGCAACATATATGGCAAGCAACAAAATCTAGTGAAGCTGATGTATAACTACAGCTTCACTAGTTCATTTTTATAAAATGGTAAGCAACGTACCTGATAAGCAACAAAATCTAGTGAAGCTGATGTATAACCACAGCTTCACTAGTTCATTTTTATAAAATGGTAAGCAACAAAATCTAGTGAAGCTGATGTATAATCACAGTTTCACTAGTTCATTTTTATAAAATGGTAAGCAATGTGCTTGATAAGCAACAAAATCTAGTAAAGCTGATGTATAACCACAGCTTCACTAGTTCATTTTTATAAAATGGTAAGCAATGTACTTGATAAGCAACATATATGGTAAGCAACAAAATCTAGTGAAGCTGATGTAAAACCAATGCTTCCTTAGTAGATTTTTACGCTGCTTACCAATCAGATTTTTAAAGATGCTAGTAGTAAACTTGTTTCCAATATAAAAATCATTTAATAAATAAAATTTTCTTGGAATGTTTACAAGTATAATGGTAAAAAATGCAGCAGAAAAACGTAGAGTTCACAGAGTTAAACTGAACTTATTTACAAGACCCAAAAGTTGTGAGATCTGTGAAGTACTTACAATGAAAAAAAAAATTAAAAAATTATATAAAATAAGTAATCTTTAATTTTTTCTTTTTTTTTTTATCTTAAATTCGTTGTACCATCTTAACGTGTTCACATGGAAAAATCTTGCTGCAGAATTTAATTTGTGCAATTTGTGCAAACATAAAGAAGCATGATTATTGTAGTTAAAATGTGGTAAGAGTTCATACAATATAAGAAATATTTTGCTATCGATAAAGTGTTGCATTTATCGAGTGCAATTTGTTATTGTTTGCTGTTAAAATTCGATCGCTCATCCTTGTCTAACATCAACTTTTTAAACCTTTCTCAAACAATTGGATTAGATGGAAGACAATGGAGTAATGTTAAAACTTCCTTTATTTCGATACTTTTTATAACGCAGTTAATCGAGAAATAATAAAAAAAAATGATCAAGATTAAAGGACGTAGGTTACGTTACATAAAAATCGTACTGTTAATTTGTAATTCTCGAATTTTATTGTTTCCATTCCGAGAAAACCATTGCCAGTTGTTAAAAGATGATTAGTGGAATATAAAAAAAAAATGTTTAGGTTGATTTACACTTTATAATTTGCAAAATAATTAATTATTATAATAATAAAAACCGTAACCAAGTTATGTGTAGTGCAAACGGTGCGAAAGAATATTGGTACCTGTATAATCAGTGAATTTTTTTTTTTTTTTTGGAAAGAATGCAGAAAATTTTATCGCAACTTTACAAATAATTTGGCTTCTGGCCAAGAATCATTCTTTGCAAAAAAAATTAAATTTTTTTTTCTTGCTTCTGCATCTTTATATAAAAATAATAATAATAACAATAAGCGCGCATAGAACTTGCAAGATTAACTTATAGATTTGAGACATGTATAGTTTTCTTAACGATTTTGCATTTATGCGAAACAAATTATAGAAATAAGTAATTTAAAAATGGCATTAAAACAGAACAAAACGGAAAAAAAAATGGTACCAATTTAGTAGAATTAAATCTGGTAAGAGATAAATTTTCTTCTAACTAACGATCCGTCGTTTGAATAATAATGAAGATGAAGTGTTGGATTATTTAAGAGATACAAGTATTATTTTTGAGAGGAGAAGGGTGTTGGGAGATAAATATTAATTTTTGAAATATTTGGAAGAGTATCAAATGTTTATAAAGTGGAACCCCGTTTGATAGAAAGGATGAACTATTATGTGCAAGGATAACTTAAGATATATTGACCAACTATGTGTCTATCTTGGCAGGGTGAAAAGTTAGGGGGTGGGAATCAATTTACTCTTCTATGTTTGTGTGCGATGGGAGATGAAGTTAATTCCCAGTGACGTCATATACAGAGTCCTGTCTAAAGTTGGCGTTGGCTAGAATTAAATGAGAGAATAGATAAAAAATATCAGCCGGTAGTAGTGGGCAACTTTAAAATTTAAAACGTGGGAAAATTTTGAATGTGCAAAAATTTCCATTTATTAGACAAGACGGAGGAGAAAAGTTTCCCAGTCGGTTTTATTCATAAGTTGAGACAGTGTGCGAGTTCATACAGTGGCGTGGGAATACCCACCCTCCGTTCTTTGATTATTCAGTAGGTAAATTTGGCAAGAACACTACCAACTCATAACAGTCTGGGAGGGTATACGGGAGCCGGCCAAGAGGGAGAACTCTAGCAAATCTATTACCTGAGAGAGCGAGGGAGGTGGTCGGCAAAAAAAAAACCCTCATCGCTAGTCAACCCGACACTAGGACGTCACGATAGAAACCCATCGATAATCGCGACCGACTCACCCGTCCGTCACCCATCTCACGCAAACTCAACTCAACGTGATTTATCAACTGACGTGCTTTACTCTGCTTTGTTAACCCAAGACAAGATCGGACCAAAAGCGTGACACTTGGCGTAATACACCTCACTCTCCCTTTCTCTACGCGCATCCTAAGCGATTTTACGCAGCAGAAAAACTTTTCCCGATATATGATGAAGATGAATGCCATAGATACCGGTTTTATAACGCTCTTTTATATTAATTAGGTGGGCCTGTTTCTACACGCCTCCCTCCAAATGAATA